>JAADVF010000857.1:0-12509 GCA_023334555.1 Elongisporangium undulatum | reverse complement strand
CTGATTACCGTGTAAAAGCGGTGGCTTTCGCCTATGATTGCTTTCCGCTTTTTACAAAGAAGCAATCGCTGATATCTGACGACGTTTCCAAAACGTTCAAACCTGGTATCAAATCGATTAAATGGGCGATCATCCATATCCGACTTCGTCGTTTATAATCAGCTCACTCAGCACATCAATTGTGCGGGTTCTCTGCACGGTCTGGACTCTCTGGCGCTTGTCATGGAATCGCATGTTCTATTATTTACAGCAAGTTTACACCATATTGAACTATCTACTGCTCTTCAATATGGATAGATGCGACTCTTGATTGATTTGGACTGGTGACAATCCTGCAAAGCACAAGCTCACTAAACGTACCGGCTTTCTGTGATTTCTGTTTAGTCCGAGAGTTCCAGTCTCATTCCTGACATAGCGATTTCTATTGGCAACACCACGAATTCGCTGTTTTGAAGATTTTATGACTGGACATCGGACTGACTCCAGCTGTTACTAAAATATCTTGGCAAAAATTCAACTTTGCGCTTCTATTCCTGATGATCTGCTGCGTGTTCAAGCATCAGCATGATTGGTTCTTGCGAAGATAGGTGCATTCGGCATTCATATCTGGAGAGCGTTGTGGATGGAAATACGCTATTTATCTGGAAGTCTGCTATGTCGCAGCTTTGTGTTCACTGTTGGTTGATGTGTCAATCGAAATCGGTCAGTCTGTACGGGAAAGTGTAAATTCTGTCTGACCAAGTTCAATCAAATCAAATTGATGGACGATTGGTAATCAACGATCTGAGCTTTGTGGTTTTCCTACGAAGCCACAACCAGCACATCAATGCCGCGGTTTCTACTCATGTGGATTCTCCATACGGTGGCGCTTTTCATGAAGTCTAATCTGGTCCGTGCATTGCAAGTTGTACGATAGCGTTTTCCGGCGAACAATGAACTCGACTGCTGCATTAAATTGGACGTATGACACTGCGCAAATCACTTCACCGCTATCGCACTATGGACTCATGTTTCGTAATTACGTTGTTGTGTGTGAGGAGTGACGCTACGCTCTCAGTGCGTTCACGTTTCATTCGTGACAGCAATACGCAATATGAAAAATCGTGCACCTAAATAGCGGTATTTCTGACTAAGATTTCTTTCAAGTGGCTTGATTAGCTTGATTTACTTATTGTGTCGTTTGAATACTTCTGTTTCCGATGGGATATTTCGTGGAGTGTCGGACTCTGCGTATTGGTGATGCCTTGCGTGGTTAATGATCAGACATACATTACAGTGACTCGCTGAACGTTGCACCCCGATGCATCGATTCAAATCAAACCACCAATAACAAGACGAGAAATGGCATTTATCTACTGCAATAACATCAAGAGCCGACCCATGTCGGAACTAAGATTGCTGTTTCTCTCGCTAAGGACATTCAGTCCAGCTTGAAAGAAATGAACGAAGACGCCGTGTTTCTATATGCCGTCTCTAATACTACGGGTGTGTCGCCATTATATTATCTACCACCAAAGAATGCCAGCAATGTATTTGTTCGAGGACATAATTGTTTTGGTAATGCGCAGTCGCAATACCTTATCAGTACAACCGTGTGTACGCAAGCTGTGGCTCGTACGTGAGTTCCCATACATCGACTTGTTCAAGCTTTGTGCCCAATTCCTCTTCCTCAACTGACGCCGACTGGGTGCCTCTGTAGCGGCCTCGTTCCACTTTCACGCTCACACACAGGCAGTTTGTATCCGATTGAGCGATCTGCCACTGCCAGCAATACGCGTAGAGCGACGAGGATACGACTGACTTGGACGGCCACGAGTACGTCCCGATAATGACAATGGAAACCGTAGTCTCAAGTGGCCACCACGATTCCCCAGCTACTGTGATTTCACATCAGTAGCAAGATCGACTGCAGAGAATTCGAGTAGGGGCCTTCGCCAGCATTTCCTGCCGTAAGTATCCGATCGATCTATTTGATGTACAGTTTGTGAGAAACCTGTGGTGATTATGCGTGGTCTTCTCGCTATCCAATAATCAGTATACTTCATTGCGTTTGATTGCTATTGGCCAATTCAAATATGTGTCCTCGGCATTCAGATCTGGAGAGCGTGTTGGATAGAGATACGTTATTTTTCTGGAAGCCTGCATGCTGTGTGTCAACTTGGAATTAATTGTTGGTTGATGCGTCAATTGAAATGAAATCAGCAAGGGAAACAGCTCTTGTGTCAAGATGCTGTCTGACCAAGTTACAACGGGGATCAACTCATGGTGGAGGATTATTCATATCCAAATTCGTCATTGGTAATCAAAGTTCTGAGCTATAAAGCTTTGCTAAGAGGCAACAACCAGCACATCAATGCTGCGGTTTCTCTACGTATAACCATGCGGATTCTTCATACGATGGCGCTTTTCGTCGAGTCGGCGAACAATGAACTCGACTGCTGTATTAAATTGACGAATGCCTCAGCGCAAATCATTTCTACCGCTATCGCACTATGGACCCATATTTCGTAATTGTGTGCAAGCAGTGAAAGGAAAATCCGCTGTCAGTGTGTTCAAGTTTCATTCGTGACAGCGACACGCAATATCAAAAATCGTGCACCTACATAGCGGTACTCCTTGCTGATATTTCTTTCAAGCGGTTTGATTAGCTATGAGTCGAGGGTACTTCTGCGCGATGGGGTATGTCGTAAAGTGTCGGACTTTGCGTAATGGCGATGCATTGCGTGGTTTGAAAATGATAAAACAGACATCGTAGTGGCTCGCTGAACTGGGCAACTCGGTGCTTCAATTCGAATCAAACCACCAATTACAAGACGAGAAATGGCATTTATCTCCTGCAATAACATGGTCTACGATTGCTGTTTCTCTCGCTAAGGAACCATCAGCCCAGCTTGAAAGAAATGATATTTACCACCAGGTCCAAATATTTAATGGGCTCCATTAGTGTTCAGGCACGTGGCCAAAAGAATGCGAACACGTTATTGGTTTGAGGACGATATTTTTTTTGGAAATGCGCAATATCTTATCAGTACAACCGTGTGTACGCAAGCTGTAGCTCGTACGTGAGTTCCCATACATCGACTTGTTCAAGCTTTGTGCCCAATTCCTCTTCCTCAACTGACGCCGACTGGGCGCCTCTGTAGCGGCCTCGTTCCACTTTCACGCTCACACACAGGCAGTTTGTATCCGATTGAGCGATCTGCCACTGCCAGCAATACGCGTAGAGCGACGAGGATACGACTGACTTGGACGGCCACGAGTACGTCTGCACGTTGATGGAGTCGTCCGTGCTCAGCCACGCGATGTAGTCGCCAAAAAGCTGGCCGTCCATGGAGACTCCAATGGTGGATTCGCCACTTGGAAGACACCGAAACCAGCGCGGCTGATTGTCCAGCACCAGCCGCGAGAGCTGGTTGTCACTCAATGATCGGTTGAATACCGAGGACAACAGCAGTGCTGGCGTATCCACCTCGTTCGTAGTTGTTAGAGAGATACAACTCAACTGCCGCCAGAACCAGAGTAACACGGACGCGCTGGGCACAGAGTTGCGTAGATTAGTTCTTCTACTAGAGCTCTCAAACGTCACGTCTTCCAACATACAGAGCCACGTTCCAGTAAACCCAGACCAGACGGACGACGAGGAGCTTGCAAGCGGCAGCGGCTGCAATCGGTGCTTGGCCAGTTGCGCGTTCATACTCAGCGGAGCGGTGGATAAATAGACTTCACGCACGTGCGCTATGAAAACTTGCCACGCAGCTCGGTCCACCTGCTCATGGCTACTGGGGGCGCAAAGCCAACGAATCTTAGTGGCAGTTCTTGGATTAGCGCTATAATGAGTGCAGAGCCCGTTGATGAGCTGCTCCGTGGACGACGCTTGGCCGGCCAGCATTCCGTCCATCTGGGCTTTGAGCCACTGGAGCCAGGACAAATACGACTCATTCAGCTCTGCCTTCTCGAGAATGCCTCGACTCGATCGCTGCAAGAACCGGTTCATCTGCTTACCCAATACTTTATCGAAGAATACCCACATGGCGAGCTCCAAGATCTGCTGGATCGATTTCGATGGGAGCGCGTGATTTGGTGCTGGCGCTGCCGTGGGTAGCGACTTGGCAGAAGACGCTGCGTTCACAAGCAGGCGCGACAGCACCATGGCCGAGCTAGAGGAACGACGACGCTTCTGATGGATGATTTCTTCCATCGCAGAGTCTTGCAATTCGTCAAGAAGCGACGCTGTAAAGTACGAATCCATGGTGCTCACATGCTGAAGCAACCCGGTAAGAGGCAGCTGATCCAAAAACCACGAAAGCACAGCGAGTTGCTGGGATATCGTGCGGGGCAGGACGTCTTCCGTGCTGATCCTGTCAGGTGGCAGTTCAGGATGCAAACTTGAGTCCTGCTGCATCTCTTCGGTATCGCTGGTTGACAACGATCCATCAATCGATTCCCGGAATTTATCATCATCATGCAGCGTTTTGTCTTCCAGAGTCTCGTCCTGTTCTTCATCGTCATCGTTATTCGAAGCTCCGCCATCGCGGGCGCGTCGAGAAGAGATCAGAGTGAAATGAGGCGAGCAGGCCACTGCTAAAACATGGCAGTACTGCTTCAAGACGGCATCAGGTTCATCAGGTTTACTGGTCTTCAGAGCCTGCGACTGCAGGTCCGTGTCGTAAAAGAGATACGCTTCAAAGACGTGCGGCTTGAAGCGCCGCTCGCGCGTGGGTCCGACTTCCCATCGGTAGAACCAGCGCGCGAGCTTGTTGATCTCGAACAGCCACGAGTTCTGTAGGCATAATATCAAATTAATACAGATTGACCATCTACCAACAGATAGCAGCGGCTCACGCGATTCGCCGAGGCGATCAGACTGGCTGAGACCCACTCGACTTCTGGATCGATCACCTCTTGCTGCGTCACAATCACAGATCGGGGCACGTTCTGCCCAACGCTGAGGCCGCCGCGCTCTCTCGTTCGGAAGCGCGCGACCACTTTCAGCCGCTGCTCGTCTTCGGGCGAGATGCCCTTGCTGCCGTCGAGGTCATCTGCTGCGCCTTCCCAGTCCACCTGAAGGTACACCGGCGCGCCGCAATAGCTGCGACTCATGTGGCGAGGGCAGCAGTGGGGGAAGCATCTACACACCAAGACCAGATCACATACGAATCAGATCTCCTGTGCCAAGTTGCGCTCAGAACAATAGCACACGCTCCACTGTCGCTCTTCACCTCATGATCTGTGTAAACCAGAGGCGACATGTCAACTCAACAGCAGCAAGTACAACGAATGTTCAGTAGCTTACCTTCAAGCCCTTGGTTCGGTTCGTTCTGCAGTGTTAGAGTGTCGATAGAGTGAGCAAGAAGCACAGCCATCAGCCACATATATAAAATCATGACAGACAACACGTCAGATCCATCGAACATGAGAGAGCTCAGAGGCAGACGCCAGCGCTAACGGACGCCGAAGAAGCGCCATCACGCTGGAGACCACACGAGCGGTGGGGCGTGGTCAATACCTCTTGTACTGGGTCGCAAATATTGGTGCATGGCTGCAGGCGCGCGTCGTGAAGGAGCACGTGAAGCTACCGCGCATCGGCTGCGAGGACTCCATTTCTGGTTTCGATGCGTTCGGATTTGCGTCCATGATGACGGTCTCGAGAAATAGGTGGCTGAACCGGCGGACGGTTACAGTATGACTGCACCGGTCCCAATGATGGTACAGTATATACGAGTCAAAGATGACAGTAAAAGCTGTATTAAAAGCCCTCTCTGTACGGTATTACTCTCCGCGAGAAATTTTTTAAGCTCCCATCCTAAGCATAAGACCGTACTGACTTAAATTAATTCAGTGCATCGAAGGTGACTGAAAGGCGGCAAACATTGAGGCAATGTGAAATCGAGAGCCAATTAGAATTGTATCAAACCATTTGGGAAACTATTGTGGAGATATCAGCTCGATGTACCTTTCGAAGAATCTTCCTTAAAGCAACATTCGAATTAACGTTGTCGAGTCACGACCATTCGCCAAATCCATAAGGTGCCGCCGTGGCCGGCCACGGCGGCCTTCCCGTCCTGGAGCGAGACTTACATAAGTACAATTCGACACTCTAATAAATCCCCTATTATATTTTAGCGTCTAGAATCTGGGGTTGTAATGTGATTCGAAAACAATTGCCCAAACGGGGCGGTTCAGGAAGTTGTTATCAAATTTAGCAATATGTACAATTTGGTATATATATTATATAAAGAAACTCGAAACAGATTCTAGAGAAAACCAGATTGGCCTAGTTCTTTCTATAGTATCTTCCAGAGCCTAAAGTTGAAATCTAAGCTTCAACATAGGACTGTTCTGCTACATAGACACGCACAAACCAGAAATACAGCGTGTAATTCTCTAGACTATCCACCTTAAGCACTAAATGAATAAATCTCATTTCACAACTTACTCCTTCGGGCTCAAGTCATCCTCTTCAAAACTCATATTTTGGCTCATTATTACCCAACCAATTTCCGAAGATTCGCCTGGCGGTGCAGCTGTTGAAAGCGAATCGCAGCTGCTAGCTAAACAAGATTTTCACAGAGGTAAAGGTGTGTGTTGGCCTGCGAGGGGGTTTGAAAATAGCGTGCGCTCACTCGTGGTGCGTAGGACGATCGATTGACTGTCTTAATCGGTATACTTGCTGTTGTGGACAGCTAGTGACGGCCCAAATCCGGTTTTCTGATTTCTATCCCGAGGAGTGGCGATTAGACTGTTTTTCGCATGCAAAATCATCCTCACATTTTTGTTTTGTCAAAATCATTTTCCTATTAAATAACTTTCGAATATAATGAGAATCTAAATATATTGAGCTGTAACGCGAGTGACTTTGTCTGAGATATTTTTTATAAGTTAATTCTTAATCTAAATTATATTCACGCACTGGAATTGAGTATTTGTCTGGTCAAGTGAACTGAAGAGTGCCTAGCGAATTGGAGCGATAGACGCAAGAAAATGTCTTTTCATGAGTCGAAAAGAGGCATTTCCCCGATGTATTGTCGTCTAGTGGTAACATGGCGACAAACCCAAGTCCTCTAATCCTCTGTTCCTGACGCCACGGGTGGCAGCACTGATAAATGTGTATTGCTGACTAGGACACGTCGGGATCGCGCGCCAGCTCCATCCCTTACCATCGCTTGCCGCCACCTTGGCCTGCCCTGCTGCGAGCCTCAGCCGTCCATCAGCACACAGGAACACAACAGCACGTCCACCAGAGTTTGGAATCCACCCATGGGGGCTAATTCATAGCCTATCATATTTAAAGATAAACCATATATTGAGTAATGTCATTCAATGAACTGAACGATTGACCCAAATGTGTCGCTTGAGTCGGTATTCAAAGTCAGGGATTTAACGACGGGCACTACTACGTGTACACATACGGGGTCGTGACTTGATGGACAACGAGCCGCACAAGTCTCTGCTCTTTGCCAACGCCAAGCGCGTCTGAATTCCATGAGTTGCAGCAGATCGGAGAATGCATACGGACACTTGTAGGATGGTCATGATCATGATGCGTCAGTTGCAGCGCAATACTCGCTGTCTAATATGCTGGCACCGCTTAAGCACTGTCTAGGGTGAAGATCTCCTGTCTGCTTTTCTGACCATAGATCTACGTAAAGTACCCCAAGGTAAATGTGAGGGGTTGCACATCTTAGATAAGTATATGCTAGTTGTGAGTGTTGCGAATGGCAAGCCACACCATAAAAAGGGAAAACAAGCACAATGATGTAGGACATGCGGATCGATACGCTATGTATTTGTCTTGGTGCGGTCTTGGTCATCGTGATTCAATGACTACACCGTACGACGTGGTTCAAACAAGACGCCTGTCGCTGTGTATAACTATGCGTTTTAGCATATGCACAAACAGCCTCACTCAATCGTCATACCTGAACTTGGTGACCGAGATAATCAACAGCAAAGAGTGCATATAATTCTTTGGTATGCTTAATTATTTCTTTAAGCGATGACATCTGTTGTTGGATACCAACGCCAAGTTCTCCTTTATATGGCGCTCGTCGTGAGTGAGGTGAGCATCTTGTACATGGCTTCTCACGACTAAATCGACGCTGCATGTTTTGGTATCACGCTCACGTCCTTCCTTCAACAGTCGCCCAATTTCAGCGAGTGATAACGATCTGAAGTCTAATGAAAATCATTATAACTTTCTACAAGCGGATTTACATATACGAAGCGCTAAACAATAGTGACGCCGAAGGTGAAGTAAACATTCCGATTGAAAAGGTGTATGGCTTCATTTTCCGCCAGATCAGTGCATTGATCGATCGAATTTGATAAGATATCGGTGTGATACCAAAAAGGGCTCGATTTGGTGCTTCCGCGTGTGTCGTTTTTGATTTAGTCGGATTAGACGATTGATGTGTGCAGGCACACGAGATCCAGTAAGGGCACTTCCACCAGTGCTTTGTTTTTAATGGTGGAACGCACCGACGGCTAGATTATCAACAGCTTTGAAATTGCATAAATGAGCGTGAGGCGCCACGATTGTGTTTGGTAACCAACACGCAGGATTCTATATTATTTACATCAGAGAGGTAGTTCTAACGGGACAAGATAAACACTAGCTTCTCCAGGTATAGCCAGTTCGTAACGTTGCCCACAGTGATTCTACTTTGTGTCCCAATCGTAGTATAACTGTTTTACGATGTAATAGCTTACGAGCTCCTGTGTGATGTCGAAGCCAGCGGTCCATCTGCTTCGGCTCGTGGCTTTAAAAATCATACTGGATGGTGATGGCTATACCTCACGTTCGCCCTTGAATATGATATTGAGTAGCGTGTCATTCGTCGATTTGGTGCGCTGCTAAACATCTATGAATCGTGATGACGCTTAGCCAAAAACTTAGCTCGGCTTGAGCTGCACACGAAAGCACTCAGGACAAGTGGTCGCCACCCGTTGGAAAGAAAATGCTTGTGTTGCGATCCCGAGCAGCACCACTTTTAGTGCTTGATTGGCATTTGCAGTCGATTTATAGCGTGAAATGAAGTTCTGTTAGCTGCGCAAGAAAAGCATCGCTCAAGTTACTTTTGCAGCCATAATTGGGTCCATTTTTGCCGTGTGTGCAATATGTCGTTATCATACTTCAAGAAACTCCAGACAGGTGGGCAATTGATTGAATTGCTCAGGCTTGGTTCAGGTAGTTGACAAGACAGAATATATTTGCTAAGTAAACTCGTATTTATACAGGGACGAATGCTAAACAATATTGCGGGGTTAACTGTTACACTATACGTTTGCCTTCGAGAGACGGATGGATATAATTCCCGATACTTTACGGCAGTTCTTACAAAGACCGACCCTTCACAACACAAGCAGCATGCCCGAGTGGGATGCGAGCTGCATGGGGCTCAATGTCACGATGCAGAAGAGTGTAAAACAGACGCACAAGCATGAGAACCAAAACCGAGAGGAAAACATGAAGAGGTCGTGCGTACCCTGAGTAAACGAGCTCATTTCATGGTGCCATAGGTAACCTTATGCAGCAGGTACAGCCGAGACAGTAATAGGAGAGAAGTCGATTCATTTTCTTCACAAGCAAGTCTAAGACCGTAAACGAAAAGGTAGTGGTGGCATTGGCACTTCTACAATGAGGCAGTATGTCGCTTCGATGACCAATTTGTACCAAGAACAAGCCCGACTACGTGTGAAATCTCACTCTCGCAATTCTACTGTGAAATTATTGCTGCAGTCATTGGGTAAAAGAGAAGCGGAAGCATACGCGAGACGTTCGGTGATAAAGGCATTGACACGCTTCAGAACGGATATTGTACGACTGAAGAGCTAGCATTAATTTTTGACGGGTTTATGAAACAAAAGACTGGATTTACTGAATTGGCGCTACGCAGTCCGCTGTGTCAGCTTCAGTAAACCTTTATGGCTTTGCTAGGAAAATCACAACGCAGATTGGAGTTTCCGGGTTATTCTGTGTGGATTAAGAAAATAAAGCTATGGAGAGTGCAAAGTATTGATCAGTGTACTCGATCAAGGAAAAACTAACCAAATCGGCAGAATCAAGTTTCTTGCACGTATCAGAAACAAGAAAGTCCGTGTTTGTGCTATTGGAGTATATGCTTTGTATTTGTTCCATCACTTCCACATCGGAAAAGAGCCATTTCCAGACAGAGCATTCCTGAAAATTGGTTGAATATCCAAGTTATAAAAAGCAAGCAACAAAGACTGAACAAAAGAACTGACCTACAGCGCTCACTACAACGCAGTGGTTGAAGCTTTCAGTGCCGTTGGATTAGTCAGCAAAGTAAAATCGTATTGTGACTGGGGATGAAGTGTTCGCATGATAGAGGTGCGTGGAGCACCTGAAGGCTACGTGCGTCGACTAGGACGATGGAACTCTGTGGCGATAGAAAACTGTTATTGTCGTGGCTGACACGAAAGCCACCGCAGATTTAGGCAGGTTTAATTCTGACAGGCGCAATTTCTATATCCCCAGAGCCTCTGTCTCACCTCCCCAAGCTCTTACCAGGCAAATATTTCCATCTGCTTATGCTCAACTAGAGCGGAATGTCTAATCTGCCACTCCGAATTTGTCTGCAAGTGGGGTTTTGAAATGTGTCATTCATTTAAGAGCCGTCTTGCTACAAGACGCAGTTGAGCTCCAGAAGCTTTTACCCGAATATTTTCTTTGGAGGCATCTGGTTCTTCGAAGCAGCGAGTTTCGCCAATTTTCATGTGATCTGACCGATTCGATTAAACTTAGTGCAGACCCTACTCAAACAGAGCTGCGATGGGCAATGCAGCTTCTTATGGATCATTTGCAGGCAAACATTCGTTTGTGAGTAAACAACTGTCGAAAACAGGCAGTCAGCTGCAGCAAAATTCCGATCATCTTACCTCTGTCGGGTAAAAATTCAACTCTATATTTTCTGGGAAAGCCCAGATGTCGATCAACATCGCTGTCCCTGATAGTCAAGTGTAGTCTCAATCTGTTTTATATTGCATTCTTAAATTGTACCGTCAATCTGCGCAATGAATAAATGCGTATCAACGGTACATGATATCTGAACATAATGGTATAGTGGAGTGGACGGAAGTCCAAGAGCATCTGGTATAGATACAACATGGAGCGTCGTGGTGGTTCGCTACTAAGGAAAGCATATTACAGCAGATGAAAACAGACCGTAGCTGCCCAGGAGAAATTCTTCACCGCAAAAAGTATAGATGGAGAAGCTGGCTTGACGTACATTGAGGCACTGCGAGGAGCCAAATCTATTGACTGTCTATAGAAAAATGAACGAATTGATGTCTAGAGCATGACACGATTGTGACTGTGATTGAGAATACCAACGTCATGTCGCTTGATTAGATGAAGCAAAATCTGCTCAAGGAATACGAGAAACTCCAGAGGAATGAAACGGCTGAAGGCGCATTCAACACGCGACATGTGACGGAGAAAGAAAATGCAAACCAATACCAGCGATCGAAGACGAACAAGAAGCAATGGATCAAGCCGCGTCGTCAACATCAATGGCCACGGCATCAATTCACATGATACTCATTTAAGGCTACTTGCTTTTCGTGCAATCGTAGAAGCAATAAACAAGCGCAATGTTAACAAGAAGCAGGCCAATGAAGCGCTGTTTATGACAAGCAGCGATAAGCCATGCACTCAGCATGATTGGCGCATTGATAGTGGAGCATCATCGCACATACCACCGCACCGAGATGATTATATGAGCTACAAGCAGTTACCGACGGCAATCAGCGAGACAATTACGGATTGAAAGAAAATGAGTGCCGTGGAAATATCAAGATCGCTTGCAACAATGGACTTATCGTAAAGATAACGGATGGGCTCCATACCCCCAATCTTGATCGACGACTGCTATCAGTACCTAAATTGACCGAACGTGGACTGAACACTCGATTTGATTTGAAATGGATGCTCCATCTTTCAAGCCAACAAGCTGTTGGTACGTGCGCAACGCGTGCAAAATGTGTATGTGCTGCACTCAGTGTAAGAGCGTGCGATGCTCATCGAGCACAACCTGTCAGGAAGCAAGTGGGAGGTATGGCATGCCAGAGTCGGACATGCAAACTTTGATACGTACAAGAGCACACAGTCAGCGATTAGCAAAATGCCTGCGATTAGTGCAATCAGTGAATGCGTTTGCGGATGATGTGCCGAAGCAAATGACTCTGACTCTGTTTCCTTCAGCTTCGTTAACCAAGACCACTTAAGTGCTAGAATATATCCGTAGTGATGTGATTGGACCGATGCAAACCATTTTAGCTGGAAGATCGATATATATCCTAACTTTCGTGGGCGATTACTCGAAGTATGTGAGTGTGTATTTTCTGAAGACTAAGGTGCAAGTGACAAAAGAAGTTGGTGGGATCAATTAACAAAGGGTGCTGCTACGAGAATGATTTGCATCAGAAACGGATGATTGACTATGAGCCAGATGTATATGAGGAGCCTGTATCACAGAATAAAAATAATG
>JAADVF010000856.1:0-12513 GCA_023334555.1 Elongisporangium undulatum | reverse complement strand
CCCCCCCCCCCCCCCACTCAACCACCCGCAGCGGTTGAAGAGTGATTCTGACATGGACAGGTCCTCTCAAACTCGATGAGCAGGTTTCCAAATTCTTAGAACATAATTTTGAAAAAAAGAACCACCAGAGAAGATCCGTCCTGAACAAGGGGGAAACAGCGTATCATTCGCTTAAGTTTAATACATATTCATACAACTACAAAGATCAACTAAGTTCAAAACGTTGTGACGCCGAGTTTAAAACGATCCCCAAGAGCGCTTTCACTTTTTGTTCGGCACGCGCCAAGGGAACTCTGGCAGGTAGGTGCGCACGTCGACCGATGGCTTCCGCTTGGACTGGGGACTGACGCACGCGCTCTCTGTAGACTCCAGCGAGCTCTTCTCCATGTCGACGTCCGCGCCTCTGAACGGCCGCCCCGCGCTCTCGGGTAGCGGCTTCCGCAGCAACAAGCGCCTCGACGGCGGCGGCGCCGTCGGCAGCAAGAGCGGGCCGCGCAAGAAGATGACCATTAAGCCCTTCAAGGTCACGCCCAAGCTGCCCGAGAGCTTCGAGCAGGAGACTTGGCAGCGGCTCGAGGCCGCCATCCGCGCCGTGCACCGCAAGGAGACGACCCAGTTCAGCCGCGAGGAGCTCTACCGGTCCGTCGAGGACATGTGCACCTGGAAGATGGCCGCCAAGTGAGTTGCTGCTGGTCTTGTAGCCGTGGCCAAAGCAGTGGGAGACTGACGACGTTGCGTGTGTGTTGCTAGACTGTACTCGCTGACGGAGAACACGTGCGCAGGCTTCATCCAGGCGCGCGTGGAGGCGCTGCAGAGCAAGACGAGCGACGTCAACATGCTGCTTGAGGCCGTGCACCAGCTGTGGCAGGACCACTGCGAGGACATGCTGGCCATTCGCATGATCTTCATGTATCTCGACCGCACGTACGTCATGCAGACTCCGCACGTGGCTTCGATCTGGGACATGGGGCTCAACCAGCTGCGCGCCAACATCGTGCAGCGCAAGCCGCTCGAGAGCAAGCTGATCCAGTCGCTGCTGGAGCTGATCGAGCGCGAGCGCAAGGGCGAGGCCATCGCGCGCAGCTTCGTGTACAATCTGCTGCGCATGCTGCTGTCGCTGCAGCTGTACCACTCGGACTTTGAGACACCGTTCCTGCTGGCCTCGGAGCGCTTCTACACAGCCGAGGGCGTGAGCATCGCCGAGTCCAGCAATGTGCCGGACTTTTTGGTGCACGTGGACAAGCGGCTGCACCAGGAGAACGACCGCGTGGTGCATTACCTGGACGCGTCCACCAAGAAGCAGCTCATCACGGTCGTGGAGACCAAGCTGCTCAAGCCGCATGTGGCCATGCTGCTGGAGCGCGGCTTTGAAGCGCTCATGGACGGCGCCCGTATCGAGGACCTGAAGCGCATGTACGTGCTGTTCGCCAAGGTGGATGCCATCGATGACCTCAAGGCAGCGTTCTCGAACCACATCCGCAAGAAAGTGTCCACGCTGGTCATGGACGTGGAGCAGGAGAAGCAGCTCGTGGACAAGCTCCTGCAGCTCAAGGCCGAACTGGACACAGTGCTCAGCGAGTCCTTCCAGAGCAACGCGGACTTTGCGTTCGCCATGAAGTCGGCCATGGAGTACGCCGTCAATGTGCGTGCGAGTCGGCCGGCGGAGCTGGTAGCCAAGTACGTGGACTCGAAGCTGCGCACGGGCAATAAGGGAGGCTCGGAGGCAGACGTGGAGAGCCTGCTGGACCGTGTGATGATCATCTTCCGATATATCCAGGGCAAGGACGTGTTCGAGGCCTTTTACAAGAAGGATCTGGCCAAGCGGCTGCTCGTGGGCAAGAGTGCGTCATTTGACCTGGAAAAGATGATGCTCTCCAAGCTGAAAACGGAATGCGGCAGCTCATTCACCATGAAGGTATGCAGTAGACTTTGTATTTCTGCATGCTGTGGACTACCTCTCATCCTCTGTTCTCTCGTGAAACTCGATTCTGTAGCTTGAAGGCATGTTCAAGGACATCGATCTCTCGCAGAATGTCATGACGCAGTTCCAGCAGCATGCAGCAAGCCGGTGCGTTAGATTGCTTCTCTTTCATGCTAGCAGTGATCACTAACCCATCCTGTTTGTCCGTTGTGCAGAGCGAGTCTGGAGAATCTTGGCCGAGGCGTTGCAGATATGCATGTGCAGGTGCTGACTACGGGTTTCTGGCCCGCATATGTCGCAGTAGACATCCATGTCCCTTCCAGCCTGGTGCCGCTGAAGGAGATCTTCCAGCAGTTCTACTCGTCCAAGTACCAAGGCCGACAGCTGCAATGGCAGCACTCGCTCGCGCAGTGCGTGGTCAAGGCCAAGTTCCCGACTGGCGGTCGCAAGGAGCTCGTGGTCTCGTTGTTTCAGACGGTCGTGCTGCTCTGCTTCAATGGCACGGACTCCCTGGGCTTCCGTGAGATCAAGGAGCAGACCCGGATAGAGGATGGCGAGCTGCGACGAACGCTGCAGTCACTTGCTTGTGGCAAGGTGCGCGTGCTGCAGAAGGTGCCCAAGGGCAAGGACGTGGAGGACACAGACACGTTCGTGTTCAACGCGCAGTTCACGAACCAGCTGTACCGCATCAAGATCAACTCAATCCAGATGAAGGAGACCAAGCAGGAGAACGAGGACACGCACGAGCGCGTGTTCCGTGACCGCCAGTACCAGGTCGACGCCGCCATCGTGCGCATCATGAAGTCCCGCAAGAAGTTGTCCCACGCGCTGCTGATGGCTGAGATCTTCACGCAGATCAAGTTCCCGGCCAAGGCCGCCGACATCAAGCGCCGCATCGAGAGCTTGATCGATCGCGAGTATCTGGAACGCGATCCGGCGAACGCGCAGATGTACAACTATTTAGCCTAGGCAGTCGATTGCCAGCGGAGCGATTGGCTCGAGAAGACCCTTGGAACCTCGTGAAGCCAGCCAGACGGCCGATCAGCCACCTATATGAATGACGTAGTGAAGGAAATGAGCAGAGCATACATGATAACACACAGAGACACCATGAACATACAGAGAGACTCAAAGCTATGGCGATGCCTTTGATTCTTGCAGTGGTCTGTCAGTGCTACTGCTATTGCTAAGGCTTGGAGACGGAGGCTTGGCAGCGGTTGCGGATGCGAACTGCTGCTCCAGCTGCGCGAACGCGTTCAGCTGCTGGTGGAACAGATCTGTCGGCGTGGTCAAGAGCCTCGACACGATGCGAGCAAACAAGTGGTTCGCCATTGTGAAGCGCTCGGCCGCTGCGGCTTCAGGCTCTGAATCTGTTCGGGTGGCTTGTTCGTGGTCTCGCTTCTTGCCCAGAACGGTGTCTTCAGTTATCAGAGGAGCCAGCTCATACGACTGCGGGCTTTGAAGCGCAAGCGGGCGGACGATTGGTGTTGCAGTCGCCAGGAACGATGGCAATGCTGCTGCTGCTGCTGGAAGTGAGTACGAAGCCTTCGTGTCTTGCGCTGGTATCTCTGGATGGTGAAGCACTGCGTCCACCAGCGGATGCGTGTGCTGGCCGCGTGCAAACTCGCGAATGGCTACATAATAGTCGTTGGGTCCGTCGCCTGTGATCTGCAGTTTGCCCTGGATCTGGTACGGGCAGTCCATGGCGCGGTACTGTCGCCACTGGCGGCGCTTCTTGGACTCGGTCGCATTGGCGATGCTGCTACTGCTGGTGTTGCTGTTGCCTGCTGCATTGCTGTTGCCGCGAATGCGCAGCCGCTGACCGTGCGTGCAGATCTTGACGATGCGCTTGAACTGGAAGGCCTCGTTGAGCGGGGTCTTGATCTTCGGGTCCTTGTTGTACGTCTGGATGGACACCTTGTACTTGATCACCAGATGCTGCTGCGTGGCGCCCGCGTACTCGTCCACCAGCCGCGTGAACGCGTCCCACGTCGGCGCCGTCGTCGGCAGCTTGAGCTTCTCGGCCATGCGGGTAAAGTTAGTGTATTGGACCACACCAAATTGGCGCTCGATGGCAACTGGCCCATCCGAAATCGATGGTCAGCATCAGATGCCACAAAGGAACCATCTGATTGACTAAAAATAGAGAGATAACATAGCACGGTGTTAGGTGTAATGCCGTATTTAACAGAACCATAACCTGTGGGGAAGGGGTATACTGTATTACGGTCTGTTTCAGCTGTTTCAAGTCACCTAATCCGTGACCGCTTTACAGATTGGCGATTGGCCCTGTGACTGGTCAGGTGTTGATAGAGTACGGACCAAGTCGCCATCAAACCCAACAACCACAATCAACGCCACTCATTGCGCACGCCACACTGTCTATTCGTTTAGTCCAGCGCCACCGCTTTCTCTCTACAGCAGAACGTGGCACTTGCGCAGGAATGTTCGCCGAAGCCAGCGCTGATGGGTGCCTTTTTTGAAGTACCGGGCGACATCCCACACTCGCAGGTGTGGTGATAGGAAACGATTAAGCGAGCCCCCAGTCAATGCACATGATTCGCATCTGTGGTTGCAGGTTATGGCATCTGACAGGTTGACGACTATTGCAGCTTCTATGGATTTCCGTGGAAATGTGGTGCAAAGCAGATGGTCCACTTATTTAATCTGACAGGTTATTCGTCATCTCTCCCTGTTGTTGCGACATATTTCACCCCCTCCTCCCCATCCTCCCCTCGCGTAAGATAAGATCGGCCCCATAGAACAGCAAGAAGGCAAGGTCAGTGTTTATGGCACACTTACGGCACCGCAGATCACAAAACTCATTGTACATAATTGGTTTCCTTTATTTTATGAGTTGATTCGCACCAGTCGATACATACTTTAGCGGGTCATAGTATATGTGCCGTTAGATCACCACGCACTGCATCCCGCCGCATTTGGGCATTCGCTGCCAGTCACGCAGTCATCGCCGGGTCCGTTATTTAATCCAGCGCCAAGCTGCCCACGCAAAGAGCTGACTCGTGCTGCTGCCTTCGCCATGAGTCGTCGCGGCTTCAGCGACATCGGCAGCCCCAGCAAGTGCGTGTTCCTGCTGTCTTGGCTATTGCCAGTGTGTGTGCGCGTGTGACTGACTACCGTGCTGAACATTAGTGACCTGCGCGTGCCGCTGAATGACGTGCCGTCGCCAATGCCCATCGGGCTGCCCAGCCCCATGGCCGCGCGCGTGCGCCGAGGTACCATCGGCAGCGAGGACACGGGTGAGCGCGCCGCCAAGATGCGCATCGATGTAAGCGACTCCTCGCGCAGAGGCTCGCTTAAGCAGGAGCGCTTCACGCGTACGTCTCGTCTCACTCTTCATGGCTCCCTCTCTGGTCTCACGGCTCCTTCTCTGTCTACCGCACAGCCGAGTTCCGCTTCAATGCCGAGATGTCCATCCGCGTGGCCTGCGGCGTGCTGCTGGCCTCAGCCATCCAGGCGCGCGACCCGGACTTTGACACCACGGCCGAGCACTCGAAGAAGTGGCTGCTGTTCCCGACGTGGTACTACCTGGGCGGTCTCAGCTACTGCGCTGTGGCCGTGATCTTCTCGGCCAAGACCAACGTGGGCGCCACGCTGCAGCAGGTCTGCCAGGCCTTCTACGGCGTCGGCATCGCGCTCGTGTACAACATCGTGCTGTTCGCTGTGTATGAGGTGCACATGTTCGACGCCAGCGCCGCGGATCCGTACAAGGACTACGTCAAGATCGAGAAGACGTTCAACGCCAGCTCGTACTGGGTCAACACGCACAACTTCTTCGTGGTGCTGCCGTGGATGATGATCTTCACGGTCGTGATACTTGTGCTGCCGCTGGAGAACAACACCAAGAAGTTCGCGATCGGTAACAACCTCTACTTCACGCTCACGATCATCAACCCGGCCAACCCGCTGGACTCCAGCAAGCTCAAGCCCGTGGGCGACGTGTACTTTCAGACCACCAACATCCTGCACAACCTCGAGCTCTACTTCCTCGTCGGCATCGTAGGCACGCTCATCTCGCTGCTCGTGATGTTCATCCCGTACCCGGTCTTCGCCATCAACCGGCTGCGCACCGAGACCCGTAAGGCCTCGGACGACATCCTGGACCTGCTCAACATCATCGTGGACTCGTACTGCTTCAAGAACAAGAACGTAGACCACATGAACTTTTTGCGGGTCAAGCTCAAGCGCAAGTTCGACAGCGCGCTCGCGCGGCACCGCAAGATGAACGAGCTGCTGGACGAGGTTTGGTGGGAGCAGCTCTTTGGCTTCCACCTGTGCCTGAAATTCAATCTCTCGATCATCAAGAACTACGTGCGGCTGGTCGGATCGCTCATCGCCGATCTGCAGTCGCTCAACAACGCCATGCAGCTGGAGAAGTACGAGCAGCTGCATCTGACGTTCATGAAGGTGCTGCAGCGAGAGATCTACGTGATCCAGATGAAGTCCGGCCATCTGCTGCAGGAGATCTCGCAGGAGGTGCACCAGTCCACGCTGGAGCTGAACCTGCAGTCCATCAAGCCGCTCGAGGGCCAAATGGAGCGCACGCTGCAGAAGTACCGGTCCACGCAGAACCGCACGCTACGCCAGCACAAGGCCACGCTCAAGGACGTGGAGGGCAACGTGCCGCTCAACCTCTTCCTCTTCTCGCTCAACTCGTTCTGCAGCTCGCTCATCGGCTTCCAGGAGACCCACAACGGCCGCAACCACAACACGGCCATCCGCGCCAAGTCGTTCATCCGCACGTCCATCATGAGCTTCTTCGACCGCAGCAAGTACTCACGCATGCGCTTCATGTCGGCCTTCAAGGTGTCCGTGGCCATCCTGGCCGGTATCTTCCTGGCCGTCTACGTCTACGCGTTCAGCAACACCACGCCGGCCGCCGTGGCCTACGTCATGGGCAACCACATCGGCGGCTCCTTCAGCGTGACCGTGAACCGAGTGGGCGGCGTCGTGGCCGGCAGTGTTGTGCCGTCCGTGTTCCAGTTCTTCATCTCACAGGTCTGCTCGCCGGCGCATCTCAACACGTTCCTCTCGGAGTTTGCGCTGTTCATCTGGGTCACAATCTCCATGTACGTGCGCTTCGCGGGCGGCTACGGCTCGTACGCCGGCGTGGTCTCGGCCTTCATCTCGGCCGGCATCCTGCTCAAGCAGACGGACGTGTGCTGGGCCAACGGCACGGACACGACCTCGAGCATCGCCATCTCGTCCTACTCGAGTCTGGCGCAGACCAGCGTGGGCATCATCCTGTTCATCCTCGTGGAGCTGGCGCTCTGCCCCGAGAGCGCCACGAGTCTGCTGCGCAAGAACATCCAGGAGACTCTGCGTCTTCTGCAGCAGAGCTTCACGGTGCTGTTCGGCCACCATCTCTCGACGTCGGACATCATGGACGACGACTGCATTGACGAGCTGCGCGAGATCCTGCAGGTCAAAGTACCGGCGCTACTGGCCGAGCAGAAGAACCTGCTGCAGGAGGCCAAAATCGAGCCCAACCTGTGGAAGCCGGCCTTCTCGCACCAGAAGTACGAGAACGTGCTGGACGGCTGCCACCGGCTGCTGAACAACAACAACCTGCTGTTCAAGCTCGTGCGCTGGTTCAACTTCCGCATCAAGGCAAACAAGGTGGCCGTGGGCAAGACCGTGGACATCCGAGACGGCGGCAGCAACGGCGGCAACGGCCCGGCCTCGTCGCTGACGTATCTCAAGTGGGAGGCCGCCAGCAGCCAGCTCCAGAGCTCGGTGCGCGACACGTTCCACACGCTGCAGATGCTGTTTGGCGACGGGTTCCTGTACGCGGACCCGGAGCAGACGGCCGTGTTCATGCAGATGAAGGAAGCCTTCCGTCTGGCGGACAAGGACTGCAGCGGCGAGATCGACGCTGAAGAGGTCGCGGAGATGCTGGAGAACATCTTTGCGCAGTCCGGCGGCGTGAAGGAGGAGGAGATCCACAAGTACGTGGAGGAGTTCATGCAGGTGGTGGACAAGGACCAGAGCGGCATGGTCTCGTTCGAGGAGTTCATGGACGCGCTGGAGAGCGGGCTCAAGCTCGAGGTCGAGGTCTACCAGCGGCGCAAGCCCAAGGCCAGCGTGCTGCAAACCGGGTCCTTGACCAGCAGTGCGGCCACGCGTGGCTCGCTTGGAGGGCCCTTGGCCAGCATCGATGAAGCGGAAGAACCAATCAAAATCCGCCGCATCAGCATGTCCGGCCCCACGACGGCGTCGGCTTCTGGCCCTCGCGGTTCGTCGCCCAAGAAGGCAGCCAGCAAGGCGCTGGCCAAGACGGTCTCGACGGTCTCGAACGGCGGGGCTCTCTTCTCGCCCATGCGGCGCCAGCACGACGTGCTCAACGTGGAAGAGTTCACGCTCGCGGATATTGCTGGCACTATGAAGTCGGCGTACGTAGAGTGGCTCATGGAGGGCAACCGCTTCGACAAGGTCACTATGGAGGAGCTGCTGCTGCTCAACTGCCTCGTGAGCGGCGCCGAAGGCATCGCGCGCAACCTGACGGCGCTGGAAGAGATCCTCGTGTCTCATTAAACGACCCCGACGAGGAGGAATCTGCCACCGGCAGAAGTAGTTATCAGTAATTGGGCGGAGGGCATGCAGGCCCCCGTTCTTCATTTATATATCCTAATGCCATGTATGTAGAGAGCTCAAATCACCTGTTCTGTCATGTCCTGGACCACACCTGGCAGAGCAAATCAAGAACAAGGCGGCAATCTCGATGGACAAGATGATCAAGACGGTGTGGTGACGTGAAAGCTCCTTTGGCTCTAGTTTTAATGGTGTAAGAATTTATGAGAACGCGCCCCAGCCAAAGTCACCCGATGGAGAAGCTGGTGCTGCTGCTGCAGACGGCTTTTCCACTGGCGGCGCTGCATCGAAAGCGAATGGGTTCGCATTGTGGACCTCCGCCACGCTCTCAGAGTGGCGCACTTCCTGCTGTGGTGACCCCACAGCCACGGGAGAAGCTGCCGGTGATCCCATCACGACGGGAGTCGTCTGCTGCCGTTTCTTCTGCTCCAGCGCCTGCTTGGCCAGCGCATCTCTCTTGGCGTAGAGCTGCGTGGTCTCCTGTTGCAGCGCCACGAGCTGTTTTGTGAGCGTGGCGATGTCCTGTAGGTGGTTCACGCTCTTGGTTGGTGACGACGCCTCATCGGCGATACTGAGCATCTGCGCCGAGATCTCGATGCTCTGGATTTCCTGCTTGGTGGCCTGGATTTGCGTGCGCAGCAGATTGCTCAGGTCGTCCAGTGCGTCAAGCGACTTGGCCGAGTCTGGGATGGGAAAGCCCAATTGCTGCACGCTCTCGGTCAGATGGCTCACACATGCCTGGAGACTCTGCAGCGCATTGGACTCGGACTGATCCAGCTGCTGCAGCGTCGAGGACTGGACTTGTTTGTTGTGAATCTGTTATCATAGCAGCCATCGTGAGTCAAGGCGGTGCGATCCCATAGAGAATCCCCACTTTAAGTGTACCTCCTTCTGCAGCAGTTCACGCAGCGACTGCGCGTCCTGGAGCTTCTCCAGCTGCTGGTTGCTTCCAGCAGGAGTGTAGCTGGTACTGCTGGTGTCGTTAAAGCCCAGAGACGAACCCACAGGCGAAGCCATGGAGCCCATGGTCGGCACTGACTGCGCCATTGCGGCCATATCAAAGGCCGCAAAGCCAGCGTCCTTGTCAGGCGACGGCATGGAGCTGATGCTGCTGAATTGGTCCAGCGGGGACCCACTGGACGGCTGGAGATCCAACGTCGGGAACAGATAGCGAGGGAACGTCGTCGGGAGCATGGCCAGATTGCGCTTGGTCATGCACACGATGAAGTGCATGCCGACCACAAACTCGGTCTTGTTCACGGAGCTGTCGTCGTTCTGAAGTCGCAGCGTCTTGATGAGCGCATACAGCTCTGCTATTTGCTACAACGTACAGCAGCAGTATACGCGAGTGAGTGAGTCTCTACGTCAGTGGCAATGCATTATGATGACGATCCTACCGGCTCGGCCAGACTGGACTTGCGGAAGAACGCTATGGCGACGTCGCGCGAGAGCCGCTGGTCGCCGTGCTGGTCCAGACTGGAGAAGAAGTTCTCGTAGCGCGTGGCCTCGACCTCCAGCATCGTGTAGAGCTTGGCCTCGGGCCCGCCGGGCGGCACCGCCGCATCGAAGTCCATGTCGCCTGGAGCTCTTCAGTCAGTTGTGCCGTTTCTCCCTTCCTTCGTCACTGTAACATTGGACCTAATATGGTGTGGCACACACTAAAAGATACAGTTGTGATGGTTATGTAACCGATGTGTGTTTGATACGGTTGCAGTTACGGCATTTTGAAAATTAGGATCAAAATGGCGCCAAGAGCTGCCGAGACCCAGAGGAAGTGGCGGCATGCCCAGGCGGACGCCAGACGCGCAGAGCCGCAGGTCTGGGGCGTGCATGCCGTGAGCTGCCGCGTGCGACACGTGTCCGGCGCAGCAGGAAGCAGCAGTGCGGCCAATGTGCTGCAGTATTCGACCAGGAGCTTCTGGCAGAGCTACGCCAGCCCCAAGGAGACCCTCGTATTGGCGCTGTGCGTTACTGCTACCACTGCTGCTGGAGATTGTTGTATGAAGTGGTGCTGATCAACTCACTCGTCGCATTGCGATTGGCTGTAGTGACGCCAAGACTCTGGTATCGGAACTGCGGATCCTGAACAAGGCACGCTCTGGTTGATTGAAGAAGCGCCGGATTGAACGCCTCGAGCTGACTCTGTGGTGCTGATAGAACGCGTGGGCTGTGCAAGTGAGCGTCGCTGTTGAAGATCATCCGCGATCGTATATCACAGGCAACAGACTGCATGCTGCTGTGTGGACTATGATATCCTTGGTGTCTGATTGAGCTGAGCCGTCGTCATTTACCAGTCAACAAGATGCAGCAGCTGCCGCAAGGCCGAGAAGTGATCCTCAAGGTTGGCTTCCTGCCGTGCAAATTCATTCGGTATGCATCATTCTTGCCCCACATCAGTGCAAGCAGCCAATGGAAAAGCTCATCAAATGCTCGCTGGATAGATTGCAGTTCGTTCGCCACCTGCATTCGTCCATTGCTGTCTATGGGTATGCTGCTATTACCATGCAGATCCGTCTCTCCAGACTCTTGCCTGATGTCCTTGTGGACTGCGACAGCATCATGCCACTGGGCGTTCCGAGCCAAGAGATTGAAGAGGACTCCGGTCCTTCGTTGCACAACTTACTCAGCCATGGCACCGAGGTCAGTGCTATCACTCTCATAGCTGTATGTCTCATTGGTCTTGTTGAACGTCAATTGACACGACCATGCTTCGGTAGAATCTGTTGTTTGGGCCGTCGCTACGAGCCAGTCAGCCGTTCATGGACTGCCTCAGCGACAATCTCTCCGGGTACGGCTCGCTCACTTGCGCAAAGTTCTTCTGGTCTTCATCAGCAGCGTTAATAGCTTCAACTGTGTAGTTCTCCAGAGTGGATGACCAAGCAGCGCGTTCATCTGCTGGACGAGCGCATTGCGCGTCTAGAAGCTGCCTTATTTACGATGTAAGTAATCCAATTGGACATCAACATCGACCATTTTTCAAGAAACGTGGTTCACGTATCCCATGAAGAAATGGATCTTCAATCGTTGTAGCCGCCGGGGCTTCCAGTATGTTATGTATGGTATGGCATCGAATGCAGCTTCCAGAGACGCCTGGCTGATTGAAAATCAGAGCCAAGTTATCGCTTTCTTCGCCTCCTCATGGATGCGCCAAGTGAATGCTCATGCTTCACGAGAGGAAGCGAATCACACGAAAGCCAATCGCTTCAGCTGCCGAGTCAGGGGCGCAAGCGAGGCGCGCTATTTCGGACCACAGAGACACATTTGGCTCACGAGACCGCACGCTTCGTCACCCAGATCCTTTGGTCAAAGGTAGTTAAGTGCACTTCAGCATGCGGATGTCCCTGGAGTACTTGCCATAGAACGGATCCTCCGCTTCGACGATCCTGGGGCTCAACACGTGCACGTCCGACTCGAAGCAGCAGGGCTGTGCTGGAGACCGTAGTCCCTGCCGCCTGCGTCGATTCTGACGCATTCCGACGGGCAGAACTCCTCCCGAGTCTGCAGCTTGATGCTGTTGCTCTTGTCGTTCTCTCGAACGTACGAGGCTCCGAATCCAACCAACTTGACGTATTCTGGACACCTTAACAGCAGCTTGGCGCAGCGCACGCTCCAATGAATGACATTGTTCTTGCGCAAGTATGCGAGTCCCAAGGCCGTTCGTGCAGGATCAGCCACACTTGCTTCAATTCCAAGCATCGATCGAGACGCTGATGAATGGCGTACTCGTAGACGAGGGACGAAGTTCTGTCTCTCGATCCAGCGCCATGGAGCTGAGCCACAACAGGATGCACCAGCGCACGCCAGATGTTAAAAGCGCTTGCTTGTCCAGATTGTTGCCATGTGCCAGATACCGCGTTGCTGGTAAGTGCTTGGTTGGTTTATTGCAAATGCAGAAGTGAGAAAGCTAAACATGCATGCTAGACTACTCGGTTCTACGCGAAGTCTATAGGCAGTCAGTCCATCTGGTTGCGGTTGAACTT
>JAADVF010000855.1:0-12516 GCA_023334555.1 Elongisporangium undulatum | reverse complement strand
GAACGAGCCTGGGGGCTGTGAACAAAGCCACGCCAAGACCACCAGACGGAGGGAGTCAACCCGAATCACTGGGCTCGTTGACAACTCCAAACGTCCACCATGGCCATTGCACCTAATCGCTAGCAGCGACATTCAACGACATCGCACTTTGGCTTGGAGCAACATTCAGATTCGCTCGTTTACAATTGATGCTAGCTAGGTGAGAACAGCCAGTAGGCATTCAATCACCTTTTTCCGGTGCGAGTGCTGAGAGCCCATTGGATGATCCTTGGAGGCAACAAGATGATCCGTGGATGGCTCGTTCGTTGGCTGCATGCCTTCAGAACACGAGACTGATTCTTCGCGCAGAAGAGAGCCAAATGCTTGGCTCTCGTGTGTTTATTCGTGCTTCTGCCAAGCGACTGACGACCTTGAGGTTTGCGGATGCGAATGGCTCCTTTCAGTGATTGGCACGAGGCACACTTTGCGACAAAGACCATTTGTCTATTCTGGATGCGAGATCCCAAGATTGGGTTCCAGTAGACAGCCCACACTGACACGCCATTGAGTGTTTTAGGATGAGAAGTGGCTCTGGTCCTCTGCAATCGGAGGTATACGACGTCTGGTCTAGTCGGCACTAGGATACAGAGAAGCCGAACTAATGACGAACTGACTGCACTTGTCGACTTAAAAGGAGCTTCTGCAAGCAAAGCGATTGAATAACCCACTAATCCGAAGGATTTGTGCCAGTGGTACATCTGGTTTGTGCGATATTAAGGTGGAGCACGTACAGCTACAGCGAGTCTACGTATTTGCTTTGAATATAAACGTCACCTTTGGCTTTGGTCTCGCGCAGTAGCGACACTGCCATTCCGAACTCGCCCAGACCCACGAATGTATCCACGAACCAGCCTACACTGCAGTACGATGTATGCCGTGCCATATACTGAAGGATGCTCAAGTGGCCATCGGTCGCGTTCCACTCGACGGAATCCGGTTCAAAACCCTCCGATCGGTTCTCGTGCAGCCACTTGAACGTGTTTAGTTGGCCATTCCTGGCTGCATCTTCCATCGCTTGCATCGTACAGCCCTCTAGACGATGTTTGTGCAGGTATTGGATCACGTCCAAATGGCCAAGCGAAGCAGCCTGATCCATAGCGTTTGGGGTGCAACCCTCGGTCCGATTGGTAAGTAGCCACTGGACCACACCAAGCCGTCCGCTGCCGGCCGCTAGGTCCACAGCACTTGTGGTGCAACCTTCAGATCGGTTCTCGTGCAGCCACTGAACAATCTCCAAGTGGCCGGCACCAGCCGCTTGGTCCATAGCGTTTGTCGTGCATCCTTCGGTACGTTGGTGGTGCTGATGTAGCCATTGGACAACGTCCAAGTGGCCGTTCGCGGCCGCTGTATCCATGGCGTTTGCTGAACATCGCAGACTCTGGTGCTGATCTGCGAGCCAGATCAGGATGGCCAGGTGGCCGTTGCCAGCGACTGCATCCATCAGGTCTGGGCTCAAAATAGACGCGTTTGTCAGTGTCAAGAGCAACTGAAGCAGATCCAATCGGCCTGCTCCAGCCGCGAACTCCGAGGCTTGGTGCATCCAGGCAACACGGGCGCTCTCCTCAAGCCAGGGCAAATCAGACGCGATCCAGCGCATCGTTTCGAAATCATGGCGCCGCTGATCCCATGTATGTGATGATGAAGGACCTGTCTGGAAGGCGCCGGACGGGTCTGAGAACAATGACCTTGGAAAGGTCGCACACAGCCACTTGATCACATTGAGTTGGCCGAAGCCGACTGCGAGATGGAGGTGATCGGAGCGGTACAGCTCCAGTCGATGGAGGTGCAGCCATTGGAGCAGTCCAAGCTGGTTGTGTTTGATTGCGTGGACAACCGCAAGATGGGCGTTCTGGAGCTTGAAAGGGCCGTTTTCCAGCTTGAGACACCACTCGATGAACTCAAAGTCTGGAGCGGATTCGATGGTACGTCCGTCAATCCAGAGATCAACGCGCAAATGGTGAGCGTGTCTGTGCAGCCAGTAGGCCGTGGCTGCGTCATAGCATTTCACGGCGTTTTGGAGACTCGGCAGTCGGCGCTGTGCATCTCGATGCTGCAGCCACTGAAGAATGTGCAGCTGAGCGTTCTCGATCGCGAGTGCGCAGATGGAATGCGTGAGCAGAGGCTTCAGGTCCTCGGGTGTGTAGATGGTGAGCCACCACTCCAGCACGCGCAAGTCGTACTTGAACTGCACGGCCTTTTGAACAGCCCAGTGAGCTCGCAATTCGTGAGCGCGTTCATTGAAACCAGGCCATTCGTTGAGGTGAAGACGATCCAAAAGCCGCACGAGGCCGTGCTTGGAGGCGCTTTCGAGCGTCCACACGCTCTCGTCGTCGACCAGAAACACGAACGAGTCAATCTTGTGCGCGACGTGCGGCAGGGTAGCCACTTGGTCTTTCGCCGTGCAGACTAGCCGTACCGCCGTCAGGAGTTCGTCCATGGCTGACTTCTTTCCGGTAGTGGCACTGTGTAATGGGGAGCGCTTCACCAGCTCCAAGAAGCGAGAACTAGTAAAGAACTCGATCAGGAATCAGCGCCAAGCCAATCACACGAGCATCTTGATGTGTGTCATTCACGAATCCAATTGTATCCGACGGTACTTGAGTGGTTACCGATTACGAACAGCAGCTGTTGTGTATCCTGGCCGATGCGACGCTCTGGAAGGCACTGGCACTAGACTCTCCGGCCTTTCAGCTTCAAGACCTGTGGGCTGGGGAGAGCTCGTGAGTGGACTTAATGAGGCCATGGCCACGTACACGATGCAGTGTTGTAGAGCATCCGAGCCGACTCGCCTACTGTACAAATCCCCAATGTCGATTCCAGAACGCGTTCAGCTTGACAATCGAGCTATTATGGGGAACGAGGCTGGGGGCTGTGAACAAAGCCACGCCGAGACCACCAGACGGAGGGAGTCAACCCGAATCACTGGGCTCGTGGACAACTCCAAACGTCCACCTTGGCCATTGCACCTAATCGCTGGCAGCGACATTCAACGACATCGCACTTTGGCTTGGAGCAACATTCAGATCCGCTCGTTTACAATCGAGCGTCCTATTAAGAGTTCTGATAGCCCATTGGAAGGTCCCTAGAAGCAAACAAGATGATATCGTAATGCTGCACGGCCACAGAAGACGAGCCTGACGAGGCCACGCCGCTCTCTCTCTCTCTCTCGTGTTGTCTGAACATTGATTCAGAAATTAAAAGTGGGTGTGTGCATGAGAACGCAAGGCTGGCCGTCACGCTGACGAGAGCCAAATGCTTGACTCTCCTGTGTTTATACGCGCTGCTGCCAAGCGACTGACACTCTTTTTTCCGCCGATGCAACTGGTTGCATGGTGCCTCCCGGTGATTGGCCCAAGGCACGCTTTGCGACAAAGACCGTTGGTCTGTTCTGGATGCGAGCTCCCAGGATTGGGTTCCAGTGGACAGCCCACACTGACACGTCATTGCGTGTTTACGACGCTCTCACGCACTCAAGCGGCGGCAAACAGTAGGGACATGCTTCTCGAGGCACCTGCAATCGGAGGTATACAGCGTCTGGTTCCAAACGAGGCAGAACGTTTCCGCAATGGCCGCTGCGTGGCGGCGCGTTCAAATGCGCCATATCTATGAGGCCATCTTAACACTGCTAGCTCTTGGTTGGAGGAGTCACCGTGCTTTCATTCTTCTAATTACCATCTTTCCAAACAACTCCAAGCAACCGCCTCTTAAAAAGCGGCTCGAGCTTCCAACAACAACAACTCTCCATGGTACAAACGGGTCATGAAGTGGTCGTGGCCTTCGCGCTCAACATTGCGGCCGGATTCGCCACCGTTCTCGGTGGCATGGTCATCTTCAACAAGCATCTCGTGTATCTGGCCAACCAGATCAGTCTCGCGATCGCGCTGAGCATCTCTGCGGGCGTCATGCTGTTCATTTCGCTGGTTGAAATCTTCAACGAATCCGTCAACCTGCTGAAGGAAGGAATCAAGACCGGAGCCATGACGGACGACATGGCCACAGGCCACGGCTGGCTCATCGCCACGGCCTGCTTCGGCGCCGGCATCCTGGTCATCTATCTGATCGACATCCTGGTGCTCAAGATCTCGCCCGAGCATGAGCAAACAGACATGGACAACCTGGAAAATCTGCGCCAGTCCTTTGAGCAGAAACACGACTCGAACAAGTCGCCTCACGCTCTGGAACAGCAGAGCCCGACGGAAGCCAGCACCGCTGTCTACGTCGAGATGGACCAAGCCGCGAAGCGCAGTCTGCAGCGCATGGGTGTGCTCAGTGCGTTGGCTATCGGCATCCACAACATGCCTGAGGGCATCGCCACGTACGTCGGCGCTCTTGAAAACTCGTCTGTGGGCTTCTCTCTGGCGATCGGCATCGGCCTGCACAACATACCTGAGGGCATCGCGGTGGCGGCACCCATTTACTTTGCCACTGGCAGCCGATGGCGTGGCATCATGTGGTGCGCTATCTCTGCTGTCGCTGAACCATTCGGCGGACTGATTGCGTGGCTGCTGATCGGCGACGGTATGGACGATCTCTCGGAGGGCGTCCTCTACGGCGTCGTGAGCGGCATCATGGTATGCATCTGCATCAAGGAGCTGCTGCCCACGGCCTACAGGTTCGTGAGTGGACAGACCCATCTGGTCGCACTGGGCATGTTCTTTGGCATGTTCATCATGGTCGCGAGTCTCACGCTCTTTGGCTACGCTGGCGTCTGATAAAAGTGTACCCATCTTCAGTATACGCGTGTATACCTGCATAAAGTGATTACTTTTGTGGTCTGCAGTGCCTTGTTTAAGCGTGCGAAAACATTCCGTGTTCACTGTACTAGCCTTTCGGCCATCTTCCTCATTGAGAGAGAGCGAAATGGCAGCATCGGGAGCGATCGAGCGGCCGCCGTCGCTGGCTCTGCTGACGGCCGTGCGGCTCGTGACGGCCTCCCACGCGCACAAACAGATGATCTCCTCTCTGCCGCACGTGACTCAGTCCATCAACTTGTATCTGGATGCGACCCACAAGTGGACGCTGGAGAGCGCCAGCAGGGCCCGGCATCTGAATCTCCTGGACCGACTGCTGGGTATCGAGCGGCCGCAAGTGAGCGCTGCCTTCCGCCAGGCCCGCTTCCGCCATGCCACCAAGAGCGCAGCTGCGCTGGGCAGCATCGACGTGCTGCAGTGGTGGCGGTCGCGCTACCTGCGCATCCAGTACAGCAACAAGCACAAGCTGCTGGTCCTGCGCATCGCCATGGAGAGCGGCCAGATCCACGTTCTCCAATGGCTGCTCAACTCCATCGGCCTGAACCTGCGTGCGCTGGAGCAAGCCCACGAGCCCTGGTCATGCCAGCACTCGGCTGTCATCCACTGGGTTTACGACCAAGGCCTCCCCGTGACGCTGCAGGTGTCCATGGACCAAGTGGCCAAGCGAGGCGATCTGGATCTCCTGATCTGGTTACACGGCAAAGCGCAAGCCCAAGCGATCTCTACGCAGCCGCAATTGGAGCTGCGATGCACGATTCGTGCGATGTACAACGCTGCTCAAGCGGGTCGTTTGGACGTACTCAAGTGGATGCACGAGAGCAAGCTGCTGCAGGACGCGGTGTCGGAATGGGCAGTCATGGCGGCGGCCAAGAACGGCCACTGGCAGGTGATCCAGTGGCTGCTAGCGACCTACCCAGCCGGCCAGTTTGATCCTCCATACACGGAAGCAGTGAGCCACGGACACGTCGAGACAGTGCATTGGATCGTACAGAGTTATCCGTGGCAAGAACCTGCACAACGCCAGGACTGGATCGCTCGCGCCATCGACGTCGCTGCGGAAACAGCCAACTGGGATCTATTGAGCTACCTACTGAGCTACAAATCGACTGCGAATTCCGAGATCAAGATCCTCAACAGCGTCGCGTCCACAGGGGATCTGGAAATGGTAAAGTGGGCCCATGCGCAAGGATTCGGCTGCACCATGAACCCGATTCTGGATGCGTCGGTCGCTGGTTCATCAGAGATCGTGCAGTGGCTGTCATTCAACCGAGCTGACCCCATTGATACAAAGCTTCCGATGGATTTTGCGGCGCTCGGTCGGCATTTACATGTGCTTGAGTGGCTGCATCATAACCGATCGGAAGGATGCAGCACGGCAGCAGTGAACCACGCAGCTGTGAATGGCGATTTACCAATGATCCAGTGGCTCAGTCAGTATTACTCCGATAGATTCACGCATCAGGCCATGGACAAAGCGGCAGCTCACGGCTACTTGGACGTTGTAAGGTTTCTCCATGAGCATCGACAGGAAGGCTGCGGGAAAAATGCCATGGACCAAGCTGCGGCACGAGGGTTTCTGGATGTAGTGCAGTGGCTGCACGCCAATCGTTCCGAAGGATGCACTTCCAACGCTATAAACAAGGCTGTAGCCAATGGCCATCGGCCCGTCGTGGGGTTCTTGATGAAGCACTACGATCTCAAAATCGACGAGAAGAGTGTTCGGAGCGCTGCTCGCAATGGCCATTTCGCTGTGTTGGAGTTATTGCAGCAGTATGCACCAGAGTTGATGAGCCCCATCTTGGAGCAAATCATCGAGTGATTTCGATTCATTGCCTCTATGGAAAACCCTTGCGATGGGAGCACAATAACTAGATCGTGCGTTGTATTTTAGTGCAAGCGCATGAAAATCATGCGTAGCTGTTGTTGGGTCGATTGGCTTAAATTCCCTCACCTGGTCGCGCTTCTACTGCAAAGCCAATCGAGTGTGGAGCGTAACACAAGCGCAGTCGCGCCTGGGTGCATTGCCGACTTCCGCTGGAGCAGCAACAGCACTGACCACTGACGGCAGCACGCGTGGTGGAAGAGTTTGCTCAACCGCATATAAGCGTGTTGCCTCACGTCGTAGTCGCCATCAATGCCTTCGTGGATTGCTCATGGAGGTGCTGTTCCGCGGAGACGAAACGAAAGTATTTACCCCAGCACTTCCACAGAGATAGGACCGGAGATGTGAAATCGTCATCTGAGTCGTGACGACATTCTTCCTCGACACTTAAAAGTACGCAGATCTCAACTAAACTCGATCCACGGTTGATTGTTCATATGTTCTTTACAATTATAAATTCCGTGTCAGCCATCCGCTCGCATTTCGTATAATATTGCTGTGTCCGGTTGCGCTGATTGCCACAAGACTCATAAGCAACCAGCAAACCATGACCCAAGGCTCATCATATCCTGTTAACCACCGCATTCTTCACGTCCAAATGCCCAGCCTGTGTGGGCTTGTCAAGGTATCACTCCTAGTTGGGTCCATGGTACTAGCTCTAGCCTTAAAGTTTGAGATTCACATGCAGCAAGTGGTGTGACCAACACAAGTAAATGCGGCTCGGGTCTTTGTTAGCTCTTTATCTATTACAGCCTCTCCGCTGGTTGAAATGGTTAGTTCGTGTCGAACCATTCGATTTTGTGAAGAAATGATCCAATATCCTAACGATTGGTAGTTCGAGCAGGGAGTTCGTCTGAAGTATTAGCTTCCTGGCAAGTGCATTGTCAGGAGATCACTCATTGTACTTACAACATGAGGCAACGAAGCTCACACAAGAATGAAGATGCAACTTAATTCACTGATATTAAAGAGAAAGTGTTGTCATCGTTTTATTCATCATCGTCATCTTCAGCTTCGCTTTCCGCTTCATCTTCAGCTGCACTCTCGTCGCACACTTGCGAGCTTTCAGCCATTGCTTGCTGTATAAGATCAAACGCTTCTTGGTTTGACCTATTAAGTTTGTCCCAGTGCTTTTGACGCAATTCGGGGATTTTGTCAGAAACCAGAGTAGGATTATGCTTGAGGAACCACTCGATAACCTCCCAATGGCCTTGGCTCACAGCTATCTAAGCGGTTGACACGCTCAGTTTCAGATCAGGCCACGCAGATGCCAACAAGTCTAAAACCTTCCGATGACGGCTTGATTGATACCGATATATGAAAAGTCTTCCGTTCGGTTTTGATTCAGCCAGCGGACAACTTGTAAATGACCATTGAAAGCGGCTTCATCCATGGCATTTACAGTGCAGCCTTTGGTACAATTGGCATGAAGCCATTGCACTACTTTCAAATGCCCACCGGATGCGGCTAAATCCATACCCTTCGTCGTGCACCGTGTCGGTCATGAAGAAGCTTGACAATATCAAGGTGGCCATTGGCTGCACCCAGATTAATGGCAGAAGCAAGGACACATCCACGCGAAGTGGGAACATTTTGGACCGCAAATTCTGGTTGGTTGTAAAACAACCATTGGACCATTTCAAAGTAGCCTCTACCAGCTGCTAGGGTCAACGCCCTTGGGCTGCAACAGTTTGGAGAATTATCATGAAGCCATCGGACAAGATCTAGATGATTGCACAGCACAGCAGTATCCACGACAGCTTTGTATTCACCATGATCACCCAAGTTTTCATACAACCATTGTAGAATGGCTAAATGCCCATGCTCACCAGCATACTTCACTGGATCTTTCTCGCTCTTAAAGCCTTGCGCGTGGAGCCATTTCACCATTTCGAGATCACTTCGAGCAATAGCTGTACTAATCCTGCGGGTCGTACACCCGAAAGGACGAAGTTCAATTAAATACAGCAGCATGGTCCAATCGCCTGCTTCAATAGCACAATCTATGGCTTTGGTATGCCAGCGAAGTCTTTCAGATTCGTCAGATGAGAACAACCGATAGTCTTCAAGTAGCCACTTGATGATGTGAAGGTGGCCATTGCGAGCTGCTTCTGGGCCAGGCAGCTTAAACACCAAGCCAAAGATGTTTTTTGTCAACGATCGAGCATCAAACCATTGCAGTAGTTCCAGGTGACCACCTTTGGATGCGCTGTGCATGGCCATGACAGGATGGAAAGGATCATTAAATCGGGGGACTTGGAGCTTTTGAAATGGGTGGAAACCAATTCAAAGCTGTATTGCTGGTCATTCAGCAACGATTCTGTTCGAAAGGCTGTAGAAGCTGGCCATTTGGAGTTTCTCAAGTACTTTTTAACGATTGAACCTGATTCGTTATCAAATGAATATTCCAACCTGCTGATTTGGATTGAGTATCCAGCGAACAACTTCTGCGTTCTGGCTAAACAGGGCTTAGTCGTTTTGACTCTGGTTCATCATGATCTCAAAGGCCTTTTTCTTCTTGAACAGCCATTCAAGGATCGACAAATGGCCGTGAAAGGCAGCGATTCGGACGACTGCTAGCTTCGTTGCCTGTGTCCACTTCTTCGGCAGGTATTTTTCACGCCACCAAGTAAGAACCTTCAATTGGCCCTTAACTGTTGCACTGTGAATTGCTCGCAGGAACCGTGCTTTTCTGAATTCTGCACTTACAACAGGTCATTCTCTGTTGTGCAATCCATCCAGAAGAGATACTATTCCGCGCTCTCGAGTGTCCACTTGACTGAATTATCCAGAAAGATGCTGATGGTGAAGACTGCATGTTGTAGCGATATCACCTGCGGATGCGCGTGAGTCGCCACGACACGCGCACTGGTTAGCACCGAAGGAAGGAGGCATGCTTTAGCAGCTGCAGATTTCGTTGTATTCACGTGCTGCTTCTTTCGTCGAGGAGCCATAATTTGAGACTGAGCCATAATAGAGATCGGTGCGTGCTCGACAAGGCCAGTTTGGACAAATTCGACATCTATCAGATATTGAATGCAACAGCACCGGCTAGATTTAAGTCATAGATCACATGCATGTTGCGTTGTATTCCACAAATGTCAAATCATCGCTTGTAAAGAATATTGATTCGTTAGTTCAGCATCAAAAAACCTGCTCGGTGCGACGGAAGCAACATTTAGGCCTGCCTTTCACAGAATGCATGCTGTCTACTGTTGTTCGGCATTCATTTCTACGGGAATTGAAGCGAAACAACCAGATAAGCACTCATAGCCCCATGCCATTCGGGTAGAAGCATGAAGCGCATCATGACGATATTGCTTCAAACAAAGTTCTGCAACTGGCTGGGGTTGTTATTGGTATTGGATGCACGCAAATAATCGATACTGGTTCCACGCAGGCTCAGCGTATAGAGGAGTCGATCAACTATTACCAAAAATCATCTTCACCAAAATCGGAGCTTCCTTCATCCCATTCGTCTTCGTAAGACATGCCTTCATCTCCGTCATCTGATTCACTCATGTCATCGTAAAATGCGTCTTCGTGTCTTGCCATGCGTTTTTGCAATTTTTTGATCGGATCGTCCAAGAAAACGAGATCCTGTTCCTTTGCATTCAACAGCAGCCACTGAAGCATGGACAGGTGACCATTTGTTGCTGCTCGTAACATGTGTGACTTATCAAAGTCAGGCTGACAATGAAGGCTCATGAAGGCCACAATATCTCGATGTCCTTTATCAGCAGCCATATACATGGCCTTCGATCGTTGACTTTCGTCCGCTCGGTGGGCCAGGAATTCAACAACATTCAGATGACCAGAACTAGCGGCGTCTACCAACGCCTTGTCCATACTTATTTCAGATTGACACTCGAGCAAGTGCTGTACGATTTCCAGGCGGCCTTTTACTGCGGCTCGATTCATTGCCTCCGCCGCCACTCCTTCCGATCTATTTGCTTGCAGAAACTTGACCATGTCCAAGTGTCCATGAGCGGCAGCGCTATTCATCGCGTCCGCTGTACATCCTTCTGGTCGATTCTCGTGGAGAAATTTGACCATATCTAAATTACCACGAGCGGCAGCATGGTCCATCGCTTGTTTGCTGCATCCTTCGGATCGGTTCTCGTGGAGGAACTTCACGATATCCAAGTCACAATTGAACGCAGCATTGTTCATGGCCTGCGATGTGCATCCTTCCGACCGGTGCTGGTGCAAAAACTTCACCATGTCGAAACTGATGATGACAGCCTCATCCATAGAGCTAGTCGATGATTTCAGGTCCGTAAATGTCTCGTGGACCCACTTGACCATCGCTAATTCTTTGGATTGTACGGCTTCAAACAGCAGATCATTCAGTTTGGTTCCAACGCCACGAGCATGAAGCCATTTTGCCATTGGAACGTTGCCACTTAGTATAGCATTTCCCATAATGTACAGTGGCCGATCGGAAGGATGGCGATGCGCGTACAGATACTGAAGCAACTCCATGTTGCCACATTCAGCAGCCTCGCTCATCCTGCTTGCCAACCAAGCCTGCTTGGCCTGCTCATTTGTCCATGCGTAGGTCTCGGCCAACCACTTGATAAGGTGGACGGGGAACTTCGAGCTTTCTGGGACTTCAAACTCCGCTGAAAGCTCTTCTTCAATATCTTCATCTTGGTTCAGCATCCACTGGATAATGTGTACGTGGCCGGCCTTGATGGCATGCAGATAGGCGGCCGATAGCTTCAGTGATGGCTCGACATCGTACAAATACTGCACGATGGCCAGATGACCAGCCGCCACTGCAGCAAACATGGCGCCGTTGCGGATATCATACGAGTAGTTGGTCTCGTGGTGAACCCACTTGATGAACTCCAGATCTCCCCTTGCTGCTGCTTCACGCATCAGCACGATCAGTCGGGCAGAGCTCCAATGCTCATGCACCCAGCGCACGACCTCTGGACTGGATACGTACAGCGCATTGTCACAATCCCAGGAACAATTGCTCTTGCTCTCTTCGTCACAAAGCCACTGGAGCACGTGCAGATAACCCTCACATGCAGCCGTACGAGCAATACCCTCGGCTTCCTCGAGGTCGCTCTGAGGCAGATAGCACGTTCGCCACCAGCGCAATACGTCCACATCGCCCTTCCGCGCCGCAATCTCGATATTGGTCAGGAATCGAAGCTTTCTAAACTCAAGCGGCAAGCCAAGTGGCTCGTTCTTGGCTAGCAGCCGCAGCAATTGCACCGAGCCGGCTGTCGAGGCCGCCTCGAAGGTCCAGCGCTTGGTGCAATCCAGGAACGCGAAGACCTGGGGAGCCAGATGCAGCAGCGATGGCAGTGCCGGACAAGCGCGTGCCAGCACCAGATGAGCCAGAGAAGCCGCCGCCTCAGCAGCGTCCTCAAAGCCGGCAACGTGGCCGTCTGGGCGCGTGCGCTTGGGCGTGGATCCCATGCAGGCAAATTGTCTGAGATATTGCGTCGTTGATTGCCAGGACCAAAACGGTGTGCACCACACTATTTAATGCGATGACGTATACTGATAGAAGCGGTTTTAATAGAAACGTTGCTGTTACAAATAAGTTTGTGACATCCGGACGTTGATTATAAGGAATCTTGTCCCCTTGAAGACGAACGGAGGAAACTCAACAACACACTATTGTTGTTGCTGGTTGGTATCACCACAGGTATCACGTTATGTGATGCTGGTCCACTGGAATACTGCGAGCCTATAGTTTCTTCGTTAAAATATGTCTACTCACCGCTTTACTGAGTTCAGCCTTGTGATCGATCCACCAGCTTATTGAAGCCCGATTCACTTGCTTCCGTTTTTGCCAACCACGTTAAAGTGGCTATTTCTCAT
>JAADVF010000854.1:0-12516 GCA_023334555.1 Elongisporangium undulatum | reverse complement strand
GTCGTTGGTGTCCGTGACCTTGTACTGGTACGAGCGCACGCGCATGCGGAGAGGCTCGGCGGTGGCAACAGGGCCAAGCGCCACAGCCACACAGGCGGCGACGAGCACGATCTTCTTGATGAGCATCATGGTGTCTTTGAAGCTGGAAGGCTAGACGGAGCGAAATTGATAATGATCAACCGGGGGTGCGGAGGGATTCGGAAGGCTGTACAGGTGATCGCGTTTGAACGTCTTCGACTGCACCACTCGTCCTTGAAATCCTATACCATTGAAGCGTACTGTAGTTCTTATTCCAATATGTTCTTTTAATATCCTTTTGGAATAATTCGCTGTGGACAAGCGTTAGGATCCCATCCAATTCTCTGATCAATGGAGAAGGAAGGTGGAAACTAAAACAGCTGAAACAAAATGTTCGGAAGCGCCAGTCAGTGGAGGTGAGAAACGAACCCAATTGACACAGTCGGCTTCAGAAAGAACGCCAGTCCTTGTCAATATCGTGCAGTGGCTGAGACCTTCACAATTAACGGTATCGCTTTGGGCGCGAGTACGATACGCTTGAGCTGAGCTTCCAGCTTCGTACCGGTTTGTGGTAACTACCAAAGCTCTGCGCCATTCTCTTCAGGCATTCGCACGAATGCAAGTACTCCATCAGCCCCTTCTCGGTGGGCATCAACTCCACTAAGTCGATGTAATGCCGCATGGCCAGGGCCAGACCGTTGCATTCACCAACCAGTAAACCTACGTACGCGGGCTTTTGTTCATTTTGACTGGCATCCCAGCGATTGGCTGGGCCAAGAACGCCCGCCTTTGAAGGCCACTGAGGGTGGGCCAAGCCCTGCCATGCTTGGAACTCCGCTGGGTAATCCATCGCGTGGTCTGCACTGACGATGAATCGAACTCTGGGCAGCAGCCATTCACGGCCGTCTCGGATCAAGGCCATCCAAAACGACTTGTCGCCGTACTCCGAATTGGCGTCATTGATCAACACAACGTGCTATTCCTGATCATCGTCGGCGTTCTTTCCAAGTACATCGATATCCGCCATTTGAATCAGGTCACAGGAAGGAGAGCGAGATCCAGTGTACATGCTGAAAGTGTCGTTCAAAGATCGAGTGCGCAGACGTCCCCCAGACCTACCAAGAGGAGGAACCTGGTCCCCTCGGACATGAACGTCGTGTGCATGCTATTAAGCTGTAGCATTCGCATCATGCAGAGCGACTTTCGGTCCAAGCCGCTCTACTCAACCAGAACGGGAGACACCAGTGCCAGATTCAGCAGCTCTACGATCAGCGCCCGGTCTTTTCCAAGCCCAATCAACAGAGTCAGGCAATCCAGAGGCTGCGAATGCTCCATTGTGGAGAATAGGCATGGCTTCAGTGCGAAGCTTCAATTAGGGATCCATTTTCAACCAATTATAAAATTTTAACTTTATTTTCAGCCAATCAATGACCTAAAGAGGGATCCCGGCCTTCTCCTTCCGCAAAAGGCCCATGACGTCGCAGCAGCAGTCGGAGCTGCTGGCGGCGGCCGTGGCCTCGTTCCAGCAGCGTCGGGAGCAGACGGCGCACTGCTGGAAGCTGCCGAACTGGGAGGAGTACAGCGACTGCGCCCTGAGCGACGTCGCGCAGGGCGACAACTGGAGCGACGTGGAGGCCGACGTGAGCTTCGAGACCGCCAGCCAGGTCAGCAGCCATGCGGCGGACACGCGCAGCACAGCGTCGCTCCAGGAGCTGCACTCGCAGTACGACAGACGCAGAGAGGCCGCACAGAAGATAGCGGAGGAGCGCTGGAGAGCTCAAGACCATCACGACCTTCAAGCGCGTGACCATCATCACGACGCCGTGCCGTCAACGCCCAAGCGCTCGACGCCGCGCAAATCTACTGCTCAATCGCCAGTCGCGGCGTCCAGTTCTCCATGGAGAAAGCCTGCTACTGAGAGCGCTCTGGTTGCGCAGAACGCCGTGCTGAACATGCAGCTGCTCTCTATGCGGCAGCAGTTGGCGGATCTCCAGGACCGACTGGCACGACAACCAGCGCCTACAGCCAAGCAAACCAAGCAAGCTACGCCCTCTGCAGAGGTAGATACGGCCGACCCAGAAGCCTCTTCAACTGCTGCTTTGGCTCAGATAGAGCTGAATAATCTGCTCGCCGTGGAGAAGTGGCTCTCGCTGATCACCCAGAAGATCGAGCTCATGACTACGAATGGTCTCTTCACGCCATCGTCATCACCACGGGACGCGAAGACCTCCAGCAGTCTACTGCGTGATTGGCATGCAAGCGATTCCATGCAAGTGCTGATGCTCACGCAATCGAGCTCTGAGAAGTTTGTTCGTCTAGAACGGGCGCTCACGGAGCTCATGAGCAGCGTGGACAAGCATTCCCAGCGGCAGCTCACGCACTTCGAGCGCTCCGTTCGGCAGATCCAGGGGTTCCACCATGAGCGGCTGCAGAAAGTAGTGGACGAATCGCTGGCAGAGATGAAGCAGATCCGTGGGAGATACAAAAAGAAGCAGGATGTGATGGAGGAGGAGTTGCGAACGGTGCGTTGGCGCGTTCCTCATTTTTTGGATTTGAAGGAGTTGCTCATGATCGTTTGGTTGGGATGTAGGCTGCGAAAGCGATCGATCAATGGAGACAGAAGGCCGCAGAAGCCAGCCAAGAAAGCGTTCAGCTTAAAGAAGCGATGAAGTGGTCTCTTCCGAATGATCAAGTAAGAACGCGTGGTGTTGAGGTAGCTTGGACCAATATCAGCGTGCTCACATGAACACAATCCGTTGCTTTGGCTCAGTTGCAAGAAAAGGTCAAGAGGGCTCAGAGCGATCTGGAGGTGATGGAACGACGTCTGGAGACGATGCAAATGGAGAAAGAGGACATGGCCAAGAAGTACGCGAGCGCTTTGGAAGACAGAGAACTGAAGATCCATGAGCTGAAGCAGATTCAGCAACAGTACGATATGTTACAAGCGCTGCACAAGGATCAAGTCGCCATTCTGGAGAACGAGCGCAATGATTGGAAGTATAAACTGGAGCAATCACGACTACAGAACGAACAGGTAACATGGGCGTGCTCATCTGCTTGATGGAAGCTGCGTGGCCATTCTAAAGTATGTTTGCTGTAGATGGCCAAGCAAATCAGCAACCAAGCTGCGTTTGCAGAGCAGTTGGCCAAGCAGCATGAACAGGATCGCGATTCCCTGCAAGCCCGAGTCAAGCAGGAGGTGGAAACGCTCTTTTGGAAAACAATCATTCCCGAGACTTTGCAAACAGTCCAGCGTGATCACGCAGCGGAACTGGCGGCTCTGCGTGAGGAATGGGAACAAAAGGTTGCCGAGCTGACGGAGCCACGCGCTGGTAGCACAACTAGCGAGTATCGGTCAGTAGACACACAAACAGAACATAGTCGAATGCTGCCACCACCTTCGCCACACAAGGATGACGCTCGGGTCGAAGAGCTGAAACGGCGTTGTCGCTCGCTGGAGCGGCTGCTGAACAAGAAGTTCGAAGAAGGCTCCGTGTTCGAGCCCTTGAGAACTTCGTACCAAAGCAGTCGGTCTCTGCCGTTGGGGAAGACCAGTCCCATGACTCTCAACACCAGTCGACATAGTGTGCTGAAGAAGCCGAACGCAGAAGACCGGCTTGACACATCAACTCACGGCTCATTGGACGATACTCTCTACGTCGACACGTCCACTCGCACCCATGTGGACATGTGGGACACAGCATCGTTCTCGTCCATGGACTCTATGGGCCCGATTACTCCAGCACGAGAACGCCGGCCGCGAACTCCACGTACGCCTTCGACGCCGGGACGCCCCAAGTCCACTGCCGACGTTCTTAAATTGCTGCAAAAGCTCAAACGCATCGAGAGCGGTGACAACAATGATGAAGAAGATGATGAGGATGAGCCCGAGCCCGAATATTCGGCTAAACGAAAGTCGTACGGAAATCCTCGTGGCACCGGTCGACCCGCATTTACTAGCAGAGGCAGCGCCGCGGGTTCGTTCTGTGGTTAGCATTTAAGTATTTCTGCAAGTTGTCAACAAGGTTTCTCCGTGTTCTGCGCCGATTTTTCTTCCCGCCGCCAAAGTATTTGTATCACTAAGATATCTTGCAAGTACGCTCCAGAATTATCGAGCTGAAGATGCGGATCAAAGGGCTATTCATCACTTCAGGCAAAACTTGACGCAGTACAGCCCTGATATTGTACAAATCGCCCGTCTGCAACATTATACAGCGAGCTCTGGGAACGAGTTGCTGCTGCGCAAAGGAACACATATGCCAATACAACTTCATGGCCATAGTTTGGGCAGCATCAACCCACACACATTCAGCAGCTCACACACGCTAATCGAGCTCATCGAAAATCGATTGTCCCACGCAATCTGTCAAGTATTCAGCCACGGCCAGCAGTGAAGTCACTCACCCCCAGACGGCAAATTTTCCTTCCTGTGGGAAAGGATTTGCGCATCACTTGCTTTCTCCAGCTACACTTGGAACAGCACGCGTGGACCAATATCTCCGAGGACAGACTGCGTCAAGAACGGGCAACAGGTAAAATAGCGAATATTCACATTCTCGTCTGACCCCATTTGAGTCGCTTTTTGCAGCAGGCTCGCGTAGATATTCCACACCACACGCTCGTCCTTGTGCTTGTAAAATACGCAAACGTGATCGCAATCGATTGATTGCTGCGTCCGCCCAGACCTTGTCAAGCTGCAAATCCCAGGATTGCACGTCCGTTGACTGACGAGCAAGAGCAGCAGAGGGTTCCTGCCGGTCAGGAGCTCCAGATCCTTCTTGAACTTCGAGAACAGCGGATTCGTTGGACGTTTCATCCACACGGCAAACTCCGTGTCGATGTATGCACGTCTCTCACCTAGGCCGGTCCGATGGATACGATCAATGCTGGCGGCGCTACCCAGTAACCGGCTGAGCCGTCAACTCTTCTCCCGTGTGATGGGCAGCCATCTTTTGGCGTGCCTTCGAGTTACGTAAGAATCGAATGGGGTGCATGATAGATAACCGAATATTCGAGTTGTCATCTTTCGCTTTCTCCGCAATTGCTCTTTTTCTGGACTCACGATCGAGCTTGGAGGACCAATAGAAATGCGCGAAAGTGAATCGCACTCGATGATTGGACAAATGTACGGCCGTCATCGATCGAAACTGCCACTTGAGTGTCAAGAAGCACGAGCAGACGATCAGCAGTGTTCCAGCCACTGTCCTCAGCACCATATTCACCAAGCGGCCATGGCGTTCACGCTGCCGGAGTGCACGTTTCTGCCGCTGGTACTGAGCGAACACGAGAAACAGGCGTTGGATCAGCAGGCTCAGATGGCCGTGCAGGAATCCATCGTGTCCAGCGACGAGTTCATGGCAAACGGCATGAAGATCCCGCGCCCGAAGCAGTGGAAGCTCGTCAAGGCCAAGGAAACCTTTTACGTCCATCGGGAGCGCCAAAGCAAGGCTGAAATGGAGGTCAAGCGCTTTAATTTGGACGAACCGGGGCTGCCCGAGTTCGTTGACCGTCCAACAAGCGGGCTCTCGTCTGTGAGCACGATCACCGACACCATCGACTACCTGCCTGCCATCTTAGGCTTTGGCACTATCGACGGCACTTTGGAAGACGCCATGTACGGCTCATTTACAGCGGACGACGAGAGCTGGCGTCTCAAGAGCAGCTACATGAATGACCGCATCGACGACGCCAAGTTGCTGGCCACGATCAACGGGCCGACAGCAGAGGATCCATACCATTTTCTTGGCGTCAGGTGGTTCACGTACGAGCTCCCAATCGGTCTCGGAGCCATCGTGCAGCGCAGAGACTTCGTCGTTCTCGAGGCAACGGGACTGACACACGACTCCCAGGGCAACCAAGTGGGCTATAGCCTGTACCAGTCGATTGTTTTCCCGGGGATCCCCGAGCTCAAGTCCATGAAGATCATCCGCGGCTACATATCGACCTGCTTTGTGAACCGCACGCTGACACCGTCCACGATCAGCATATTCTGCAGAGGATTCCTTGATATCGGTGGTTGTGCGCCTGCGAGTCTGGGCGCCTCGCTAATGGCGGACTCACTCGTGACCTCGCTCGACATCATGGAGTCCGCATACATGAAGAAACTCATGTGGATGGTCAAGCAAACTCAAAAACAGCAGCTCGAGGAAGCGCGGGTTCGTGCCAATTCGTGCTCCACCAATTGCCACGCCTGCAAGCGGAGCGTTAACAAGCTAACCACATTTGCGTCTGGATCCAACTGCCGGGTCTGTCTGGCGGTAAGGCTTCTGCACGTGCCCCCGCGATCTATCAACCAACCGATCTTTGACTCGTGCCTTTGCTGCTGTAGATGATCTGTAGCAAGTGCAGCGTGACCAAGAAAGTGGTCGTAGAGGCTTCGTCACACCAAGCAGTGCGCAAGCCCCTGGTGTTCTGCCTCAAGTGCTTTCTCGCAGCCAAGAACATGTCCGCGAGAACTGTGGCTGAAGCCGAAAGGATAGACAGATTGGCTGCACAGCTATCGGCAGTTTAGCCATTTTCAAACCAAATATTAAATGCGTCGGTCGTTACAGCAGCGCATGCGTGTGAAAAACGTCAAAGCGTTCGCTACGGAAGGCCACCGTCGCCTTAAATGGGCAATTTATACTCACCGCTTCATAATAATTGTATTCATTCGATGGTATTCGCCCGGAACGATTACTGTTACTCCATCCCTTAATGTGCTTTAGCTCCAGATATGCAATCCGAAAAACAGCCATGGAGAGCACATCAGCAACATAGTAGTCCGCACCAGATGAAGCGCTGGGCCGCGTCCGAGGTGAAAAATGCCCGCCGTGATGGCGCGTGGGTTCGAGCACCGGCCGAGGTCAAGTACATCTGAGCGATATCGTGTTTGATCCACGTCCACTGGACAATATCGGCCAGTTGGTAGGTCCCTTTCGCCAATGTGGACAGAGACAGCTTGCAGCCATCCGTCGTGCTGCGAGTCGGCATGACTGAGCCACTGTCCATCAAAAGTTCCGTCGTTGGTGGCGCAGAACGTGTATCTTGCGCAGTGGTTGTCATGGTCAGGCCGGTGCCGACTTGGGCTTGCTGCGCCGCATCCTGAGATCCTCTGCTCCCGTCTGACTGCTGCACTTCTTCAGTAAGTTCGCCCCGTCTGTTCGGTGTGCGAACGTACTTAATGCATTCCGAACTTATTGATTTTAAGCCAATGAAAAATCACGTTGAGATCAGTAGATACTAGTAGGTCATTGTTTCGAGGTAATTCCACATACGAAGTATGTCATTCGTTTTGGTTGGTTGGGTCGCATCGCACCGTGTTTTGCAACCGTCGCGCCGCACGGCGTCGAGTCCATTGGTTAGCGACTCAAATCGTGGCAATGGCAGGCAAAGCGACGGCCAAGCCCAAGAAGCAGACGCAGCCCAAGGGCGGCAAGGACGCCAAGCCCAAGCTGCCCAAGAAGGGCTCGGAGACTAAGCCCAAGGCCAGCTACCAGAAGGGCGCGGACAGCAAGCCCAAGCCCAGTTACCAGAGCAAGAGCGACGCGCCCGCCGCCGCCTATGCTGGTGCTGCGAGTCTGCAGCCGCTGGCGACCAAACTGACCGAGTCCGGCACTCCGTGGTACTCGCTGGCGCTCAAGCCGCTGAAGGCGCAGAAGCAGGAGCCCGTGCCTGTGGCCAAGAAGGGCAAGAAGCAGTCGCAGCCCAAGCCGCAGGAGCCGGCGGTCAATGAGGAAGCCGTCCAGCGCCTCAAGAGCCAGGCCCAGAAGCTGGTGGAGGACGAAGTGCAGCGCTACGAGGCCAAGAAGAGCGGCAAGCTCTCGAGTGACGACAAATACCTCGCGACCATGATGAAGTCCGGTACGTTGGCCGATCGCGTGGCTGCGCTGACGCTGACGGTCCAGGCGTCGCCGTTCCACGGGCTATCGCGTCTGTCGCAGCTGATCACCATGGCTAGCAAGAAGGCGCGTCGCGAGAGTCTCATGGCCGTAGACTCGCTCAAGGATCTGTTCCTGAACAACCTGCTGCCGGACGACCGCAAGCTCAACTTCTTCCACCAGAACCCTGTGACGCATCCCAGCGCCACGCCGGAGCACCTGGCGCTCTGGTTCTTCGAGCACTGCCTCAAGACGGCCTTCGCGCAGCTCGTGGGCGTGCTGTCCGACGGCATGGATAACGCCATCGACAACCACAAGCGCGCCTGCATCCGCGCGGCCAACGCTTTGCTGACGGCCAAGCCCGAGCAGGAAGCCGTGCTGCTGGCCATGCTGGTGAACAAGCTTGGCGACCCGGACCGCAAGATCGCCGCGTACATTCACAAGACGCTGCAGGATCTGCTGCGTGACCACCCGGTCATGAAGCGCGTGGTGGTGGACGAAGTGGAGCGCCTGCTGACGCGACCCAAGGTCTCGGACCGCACCAAGTACAACGCCATCCTGTTCTTGAACCAGATCTATCTGGACAAGTCCGGCGATGACGGCGAGCTGGCTGCGCATCTGATCAGCGTCTACTTCGGTCTATTCTCCAAGGAAGTGCACGCGGACGACGGCAAGCCCATCAAAAAGGACAAGAAGAAGAGCAAAAAGGGCAAGGGCGGCAGCGCCAAGGACGCGTCGGCCATGGGCATGGACCGCAAGCTGCTAAGTTCGCTGCTGGTCGGTGTGAACCGCGCGTTCCCGTACGCGAACGCCACGTCGGCCGATTTCCAGAGCGAGATCGACACGCTGTTCGTGGTGGTGCACAAGGCGCACCACAGCACGGGCGTGCAGGCGCTCATGCTACTGTTCCAGGTCATGAACAGCACCAACTCGGTCTCGGACCGCTTCTACAACGCGCTGTACGCTAAGCTGCTGGACACGAGCGTGCGCGAGACGTCCAAGCACACGCTGTTTTTGAACTTGATCTTCCGCGCCATCAAGGCTGACACGTCTCCGGCACGTACGGGTGCCATGATGAAGCGTCTGCTGCAGCTGACGACCGTCATGACGCCTGCGTTCACGTGCGCGGTGCTGTTCCTGCTTTCCGAAGTGCTCAAGCTCAAGCCGCAGCTGCGCACGCTGTTTGACCAGCCTGAAGCTGGAAGCGCTGGCCAGCAGTCGGAGGAGCAGTTCCACGACGCGGCCGAAGTCGAGAAGGAGGACAAGGACGAGAATGAGGAGGAAGACTCTGAAGACGTCGAAGGAGAAGAGACGAACGACGACGGTCTCACGGATGCGGATCGCGCCCAGCGCGTGCTGGAGCAAATGTTCGGCGGCTCCAAGGAAGAGACTTCTGCTGCGACTGCCTCAACGGGCGGCGTGCAGTCATTCGATGACGACAATGCTTCTAAGCCTGCGGCCACGGCCACTGGCTACGACCCGACCAAGCGAAACCCGCTGTACGCTGGTGCCGAGACGTCGTGCGCCTGGGAGATGCACCACCTCGTGCAGCACTATCACCCGTCCGTGCAGATGTTTGCGCGTCAGCTGCTGCTGGAGCCCAAGACGGGCGTGCAGTACGCTGGCGACCCGCTGGTGGACTTTACCATGCACGCGTTCTTTGAGAAGTTCATGAACAAGAAGCCTCGCCACAAGGGCGTGGAGGCTACGACGGGCGGCACAACCCAGGAGAAGAAAAAGAGCTGGACGTTCGTGCCCATCAACACGGACGCGGTGCTGCAGGAAGCCGAGGAGAACATCGATGCCACGGACCAGTTCTTCTACAAGTTCTTCAAGGAGCGTGCGTCGCGCGAGTCGACCCGGCCCAAGAAGAAGAAGAAGAGCGCGATGCGTGATGGCGACGGTGAGGATCGCGACGGCGACGCCTTCTCGGACGTGGACGAAGGCGAGGACGAGGAGATGGAGGCCTTTGCCCAGCAGTTGGCGGAAGGCATCATGCAGGACGGCGACCACGACGACGAGGACCCTGACATGGGCGACTGGAGTGGCGCGGAAGACGACGAGGAGGAAGATGGAGGCGAGCTGGAGGGCGAGGACGACGACGGCGAATTCGCTGCAGAGGGCGCCGCTGGTGAAGACTCGGAGGACGAAGGCAACGACTTTGACTTTGCCAACGAAGGCGACGACGACGATGAAGACGATGACGAAGGCCAGGAAGATGACGATGAAAATGATGAAGACGACGATGACGATGCAGACGGGTTTGACTTTGGAGCCATGGATGGAAGCGACGCAGAGGAGTACGTGGAGAAGCAGAGCAAGAAGAAGGCTGTGCCTGCGGCCAAGCGAAAGTCCATGTTCGCCGATGCCGATGACTACGAGCAGATGGTCAAAGATGCGCTGGCCAAGCAGTCCAAGCAGCGTGGAGGCAACAAGAAGCAGCGACGAAAGTAGACCCGCACGTACAGATAGTAGGAAGCTTGCTGGCAAATTATATAGACTTCACTCTCACGCACTCTCACTTTCATAAAGGAACGTACTAATCGGTGTGTGCAACTAAACATTTCATGATGAGCCAAGCGAAGGTGACACACACCGGAGGCGTGACCATACCAGCAGTTCTGCCCACGTGCTGCCTAGGAAAGCAACAAGTCGGCGACTTCAATTGAATGATTGTTGCCACCACTGAACTCATCCGGAAACTCTCGTTTGTCGCTCCATCCCTGCGACATCAGAGCATCCAACAGCTACCTCTTTGGCTACATATCTTGGTACATGCGGAGACTTGGCATTGAGTGCATGACAACTGATCTCACTTAGTCGCTCGGATGAGCAAGCGTTCCCTAAATGCCGACTGTCCATTCATAAGTTCGTACGCGTCGTTTTAGAGCCATCCATATGCGATTTGGACCGCGACGGACACGAACTTGGATCGCTGCTGCAGATTTAAAAGCGTCGTGTCCAGCAACTTGACCTAGTGGGACGGATCATCACCGACGTGACTCGCAAATGGGGTGAAACAGCAGATGCACCAACCATTAGAGCGATATCCGGTGATAAAGAGTGACACTCAGCTCTTATTGATTCGCATCTTGCGCTGCATCCGTCTCCCGCATGAACGCGGCCGCGAGCGGAAGTGCGCGCAGCAGCCGCACGCGTCCGGTGTTGTTGGCCTCGTCCGGCTCCAGGGCACAGGCGTACGCCATGAGCTTGATGCCACGTTGGAACGCCGTCTGGCACAGCGCAGCGAATTTGGCGTCGTGCAGCAGTGCCGGCGCGAACTCGTGGCAGTCGTCCCGCTGCACAAGAAAGCACAGCGTGGCACTGCGCGTCGACCCGCAGGCCTCGATCATCTCGGTCAACTCGGTCACGTGCTTCTGCGCGCGAACCGACGTGGTGTCTGGGAACACGGCACAGCGCTGCTGCTGGTCCGAAGCCGACGGCAGCGCCAGCGTGACGCTTTTGACCTCTATGTAGTGCTCGTGCGCTGGCTCGTCGTCCGTGGCCTCGTTGCTGAGCACGAAGTCCACGCGGCTGCTCTGGGCGAACTTGACCTCGCGCTGCCAGCGGGCAAAGCCGCTGAGCTCCGGCAGCCAGCGCGCAGTGATCGCCCGCTCCACCATGCGGTTCGCCATCGTCGAGTGCACGCCGACCCAGACGTCGCGCTCGCCGTTCTACAGCCCAACGAGCAAGCAAGAGCGCAGCGTGAGAGACTCGCGACAGGGGGAATCCAGAGCAGCCAGCGCACGTACGTGGATCTGGATCATCTCCATCGTATAGGCGTACTTGCGCTTGGGGTCGTCGCTCTTGGACAGCTGCACGCGCGCATTGGGTGCGTCTAGCAGACTGACCATCGGGCCGGTGTTGGGGCAGTAGACCGTCACGACCTCGGTCAAGTCCTGCTCCGACTGCTGCTGCTGCTTGGCGTCCGGGTCGTTCAGCAGCACCACATCGGCCAGGAACCGCTTGTAGCGTCGGATCAGACGCCCTGCAACCAGCGTCCCGTACGTGTAGACCACTCGCTCGCCGTCAGGGGTCTCCTCGGTGGCGATTGGAATGGCTGACGATGCCGATGTCTTGGCTTTGGTCCGGGTTGAGGACACGCGCGCCTTCTTGCGCACTGGCTTCGCAGTTTCCACAGCTCCAGCTACAGCCTCGCCACCACCATCCGAGGCTGAGCTCCTACTGCTGCTGCTCAAGGCAGCGTTGGCGGCGGACGTGGCGCCAGTGGAACGCTTGCGCAGCTGCATGAAGCCTATCACTCGAGCTGATCTGCGCAGCATCACCACAATTCGAGTGGAACCATGTTAAGGTTAATTGTTACGAACACCACCTTTGGTCTGAAGATGATCCAAGGCTGATCAAAGCCAATGATTGTGTGCCCTTCTCGTCTCCTTTGGCCGAGAAAGACGAGTCGCTTCAGTCGCTGGTTCCTGTCTACGCATGGTCCTTCGGATCGGTCGTCGCTGCCTGATCGCATCAAGAATGGGATTCGAAACGACTCAACCGCTTCGCTTCGGTGACCTTTATGGTCCGGTAGGAGCTGATTGATTTCTCCCTCCACAAACAAGTGGACTAGGTTCATGTAGCACATTCAACTCTTGTATTCACTGATTACATATCGAGAGCCTCAGCCAGC
>JAADVF010000853.1:0-12516 GCA_023334555.1 Elongisporangium undulatum | reverse complement strand
TGGCGGATTGGAAAATGAGCTCACGCAAAAAAGGGAAACGCGGAGACCATCACTCATACGGCAGCTGCATAAAACCTTGGGTTACTGCCTTGTCGCCAATAAAACCTATTGTGGGTTGATTTGGTTCGTGTGAGTGATGGTAGCCAAGGTCGAAGGCTCCCGGACGACGGAACCGGAACGAGCGCTTTGATTCGACTCATGCGATTCCTTGGTCGTCTCACCTTTGGCCACGTGGAGCGCATCTGAGTCTTGCGCTCGAGTCAAGGCAACAGATTGACTGCTGAGATTACGTAGTCTTTACCGTTTAAATCGCCCGTAAAATTGCGGCGTTGCGAACCGAATTACAGCGGGCGAGTCGGGAACCCTGGTGGTGGGAGGTAATATGAGGAGTCGCCAGGCATTGGCGTTCTGTGCCCTTGAATCGAGCTCCAAGCGACAGCACAGTTATACCGACAGGAGCAGTTCAATACAGCGGCATGCGGCACTCGTCGTGTCCCTGTGGATCCCGCCACGAAGACGCAGGCAGCTTCGTGGGTTCATTTCAGTTCAGCTGGATTTCGGATATTTTAAGATATTGATGTGGACCACTCCAACTCAGGCGTCGGTATCAAGGGGGTACAACTGCTCCTCCCCCTTCTGTCCCCCCACACAACGCAGAAGCGTAACCCTTCAGATGCCGGCGATCGGCTTCAAGGGCCACGTGAGTCTGGACTCGTGGCTCTTTGGCGAGGAGAAGCCCACGGCCGTGGCGCCCGTGCGAGGCTCCTCTGCGTCCACAGCCTCATCCTCTGCCTCCGCCGCGGCCGCCAGAAGCAGCAGCGCGCCCGGCAACGTGGCGCGTGCAGGCTCCATGCCCGTGACGCACCACTTCACGCTGGGACGCGGCAAGTCCGCGGCCACGCCCAAGGCCCCAACCGCCGCAGCTGCGGCGAACGCTCGTGTGCCAGCCACGCCCGTGCCCAAGGGCGCCGCGCAGACGCAGTCGCCGTCGGATCCGTCCTATCCGTTCCCTGTGAGCGCCAAGCTGCGCAAGCTCTTCCGGCCGAACCGTTTGCAGTGGAACGCCAAGGCCTCGCGGCTCTCGGCCGCGGTCAAAACCCGCACCATGAGCGCGCAGGAGAAGCGCGAGCGTCTGCTGGGCGTCTCGGCGGCCTCGTTCCAGCGGCTGCAGGGCCACGTGCCGTTCACGCTCAAGGAGATCGTGAAAGACCCGAAGAAGCTGCCGTTCCTGTTGCGGTGGCTCTCGGTGGACGGCAGCGAGGAGATGGTCTCGACCAAGACCAACTACCACCACGTGCTGCTGTTCCTGCTGGAGATCGAGCAGCTGCAGCTCGTGGCCGAGGAGAAGCGGCGCGACCAGGCGCTCAAGATCTGGCACAAGTACATTGACAAGTCGTCCGAGTTCCAGATCTCCACGACGCTGGAGCTCACACCGGAGCTGGAGCAGCTCGTGCGTGACAATCTGGATGCCCAGGCCAAGGTGCTGGACGCATTCTTCCCGATCCAGAAGCTGGCCTACATGCGGCTCACGCGCGAGGAGATGCCGCGGTTCCTCAAGAGCGACGAGTACCTGCAGATGCTGATCGAGACGGAGAATGACCTGGAGTCCGTGCCCATGGAGCGTATCCTGGAGCAGCCGCGGGCCGCGCACTATTTCCTGTTGTTTCTCATGCAGAGTCGCCAGCATTTTGAGCTCTACTTCTGGCTGCATGTGGAGTACGTGCTCAAGCCGCTGCTACAGGAGAGCGAGAAGAACCACGCGCTGTTCTGGCGGCTGGCGCGCGTGCTCATGCAAAAGGCACAGAACGACTCCCAGGCCATCACGCTGGCCACCAAGAACGAGCTGCTGCTGGCCATTGAGGAACGGCAACTGGATGCCAAGATGCAGCCGGCGGCCGCCAAAGCCGCGTTCAACAAGGCCCAGCAGGAGATCTTTGTCATGCTGCGCTCGTCCTGGTTCGACCGGTTCATGAAGAGCAATCTGTACAAAGTAGCGCTCAAGGATTCGCGGATTCAGATGGAGCGCGATGAATCCAAGTCCGACTCACCACCCAAGCTGCTGCAGCGCTTCTCGACATCGGACTTCGCGTCCCAGCGGTCGCTCAATGTCTCGGCCGATACGGAAGACAGCAGCGAGTCGGACAAGTTCGAAGCGCTCGTGGAGCAGCTACAAGTGGACGGCAAAACAGGCAGCTCGTCTCGGATCCGAGAGGATCTGGACAGTCCCAGCGACGAAAGCGAGAGCAGCGAGGGCAGTTCAGACGAAGAAACGGACTATGCCAACATCATGCTGAACTTGGAGAGCATCATTCGACTGACCAATCTGCCGGACGGTCTCCAAGTGCACTACCGACCGAATTACGACGCGCCGTCCACCAATCTGTCTGAGCTAAACGAGGAGGAAGAGTCTGCGCTGGACGCTATTCTGACGTTTGCCACGTTCGTGGAGAAGCAGGAAGGCTCGGAAGCGCAAGCCACGCTCAGTGTGATGCCAATCGCGGACCCAGAGCGACCAAATGAGGGCGCGTTTGAGGATCTCACGCGTCGGGTCAAGGCGTTTCTCGTACCGGACGGTCGAGTGCTCATCCAACGACACAGTGCGGACGAACCTCGTCCAAAGGAAGTGCTGTTCCCGTTCCAGCAGAGTGGTCGCACTGGGTTCTTGTTTGGATCCGTGTACCTGAAGTACGTCTCGGTGCGCGTCGGCGTCGCACGGGAGGAAATGTTTGCTGCCAAGGGCATCTGTGTGCTGTCTCGATTCCCACTCGTGAACACACTGCGGCAGATGATGGAGACCCATATCACGAGCTCGTCGGACCCATCGGATGTGTTTGATCCCGAACGACTCGCTGGCCTGTACCACCCTCAAAGCGGCCAAGAACGAGCAAGTTTCGTGGCAAGCCCGATGACAGCAGACGCTCAAAAACTCATCAAGAAGCACAGCAGTATCGTGGATTTGCCACTCAGTGTACTGGAGTCGCCACTTGATGTCTCCATGAAGCCGCTGTTCCGCCATTTCGGCAGTGCGCAGGTGCTCCAGATCCTGGCAAGTGCATTGCTTGAATGCAGCATTGTGGTTGTGGCCAGCCAGTACACTCTGCTGACAGTCGGCGCCGAGGCAATTCGATCACTCTTACGGCCATTTTCGTGGTGCCATGTGTACGCACCAGTTCTACCGCAGTCGCTGCTGTCGTATCTGCAATGTCCGACACCGATTCTGGTAGGCGTTCACAGTGAATACGCCACGCGCGCAGATCTTCCGACGTCCGGATTCTACTTGGTCGCTGATATGGATCGGAACGTAATTGAGTACGTCGGCCAACAATCAGTGGCATGGCGCCGTATGGGGCTTCAAGACGAGGAGCGCGAGAACCAGATCTTTCTACCGCGCGCCTTTGAAGACACCAAACGCGACTTGGATCGAATCCTGTATGCCCAACGGTACGAGTGCGACAGTATCGGCGGTATGGCGAGAGACTCGGAACTCGCGTTTTCGGACGAGCATGTGCGTCTCGCATGCCTGGATCTATTCAGTGGGCTGCTGCGCGGCCACACGAATGCTTGCCTTGTTGTGGGTGACACGAACGAATCGGTCGTGATCTTTGATGAGACTCAGTTCCTGTCTACGCGTGACCTTGAAGATCTGCCGTTTTACCAAACGCTCATGCGCTCACAGTGCTTCTCGGAGATTATCAGCGCGCATCGCATTGATATGGGCACAAAGGAGATCGAAGGATCCATAGATAGCGATACTGTGACAACAGGCGTGGTTTGAGCATGGCGCTAATGAATATATAGGCAGGCAACACGCAGTACCAAATGTCATGATATCATATTAAGTACGCACAATCGATTCCCTTTGTGCATGATTTTTATAGCATCTCTTCCGGTTCTTCATCGACAGAAGCTTGATGGGTCTTTTTCTGCGGTGGTTCTGTCTGGGCATCATCGTCTTCGTCGCCAGCAGTGCGATTGCGTTTCAGAGAGTTTACTGGCAATTCAGACGCAGAGGCTTCTGGCTCCAATCGTTCTGTGTCCGCTTCAGGCAAAACTTGTGTATTCTCTTCGAGAACCTCAGCATTTCCAACACGCTCAGATGACTCGTCCAGAACTTCAGTGTCTTGAATTTGTTCGGATGCCTTCTGGAGCGCTTCTGTGTCTTCTAAGCTTTCGGACAGCGACTGGGTAGGTTCAATTTCATTTGAAGCATCTGTATCCTTGACAACAATTGGAGTTGAGGCTGGAATTTCTGACCCTTGGACTTGATCGTCTTCGGCATTCGCGCTGTTTGTGATTGAGGATGGCATCTCTGGCAAATCATCGTTGACTTGTTGTGGCTTGCTAGCGCCAAAAATGTCGTCATCATCGCTTTCAGATGACGAATCAGCATGTCTTGCGACGCCGCGTCGTAATCTACGTCTTCGTGGCTCTTGACTCGGCTCATCAACCACGTCAACCATATCGACGTCCATGTTTGACTTTGACCTGCTCACATCTTCATCAATATTCTCCTCTTTTGTCTCATTTTCTTCATCTTTGCCGTCATCGTCATCCGAAGAATCATGAGTCTTTCGATGCAATTTGAGATATTTGACCCGACGTTCAATCTGCTCAGCTGTTCGTTCACGATCTTGGAACATATCTTCATAAGAAATGACTTCATACACTGATGGAAGATGGCGAAATTTTCTGTAGACTTTCTCCAAGTATCGATCTTCAATCTTGGTCCAGTTTTTCGCACGATCAGTCTGCGCTTGGGACTTCTTTTGATTTCTGGCTACGGACTTTTTCTTTGCAGATGCTGGCGCTGAAGTTGCAGGGCGAGTCGCTTCAGATTCGGATCCATTTTCACCAAATTCAGCTTCTTCATCATCATCAGCTTCATTAGAACCATCGTTTGCAACCAAAGTAGACGACTGGAAATCGGACGGCTCGAGCGTGAATTGAAATTCAGTTTCTCCTTCCAACTCTTCGGCATCCATTGCAATTTTTTTTCGCCGAATTTCGTTGATCGTTTCAATCTCCTTTTGCCGACCTAGCGCAACAGTCTCTGCCCGTGATTTGCTCATGGAATCAATCGGCTCGTAATTCTTCTGTAGAAGCAGACAAGATTTTGTCGGGTACGATTGACGTAGAAGAGCTTCCACGAAAAGCAAATGATTCTTCTCTCCAAGTGCGAAAAAATCACGAACGACTCCTCGGATGAAGTCGAGAAAACCCTTGAATTCGGATTGACGTTGAATGAGTGGATCCTGCAGCATCCGATTGAAAAGCAGCAGCACGTGGATGTTGTAGAGTAGAGGTTGCATCGTCCATTTTTCTCCTTGATGGATCGCGAAGTGTTTCACGCGGTAGAAGAATGAGTGGATGTAATGGTTGACCTTCGGGCTGTTGTCACGATAGCTCGAAAGTATGTGGCAATACATTCGAATCGTGTCTGTGGCCACGATACTCACGAAGTATCTGCGCACATCAAAATCGGCTTCCTTTCGCTGAAGCTCAAGCATCAATTGTGCTTGACGCTCAGTTTCTTCTTCGTCTTCTCCTTCGGATTCATCGTCACCATTTTCTTGATCTTTTTGCTTCTTTTTCTTACTGTCGTAAAATGAGTGTTATTGAAATGTTGAGAAATAAATCGTCTAAAAAACAATTTACCTGTCTTGATGAGCTTTTCTTCTCGACAACACCTTCAGATTTCCCTGGGCGTCTAAAATTTTAAAAACCAACTGCATCATAACAGTTAATTGTATTCTCCTCTAGCTAAAGTACTTCAAAAAATGACTTACATGAGTGAGTGTGATAACATCGACGGCGTAGTCTGGGGCAAAAAGGCCTGGACTCCATGTCTTCAACAGTACTGGGAGACGATCCAAGAAGTCACGTTCGTAAAGAATTTTGTGTTGGAGTGAATCAGCAATACGCTGATAGCGTGGATCATCACTTGTGGCAAGCTCTGAAATATACGCCATCATTTCGGTAAGAAGCTTGACAGAGACCGACATGCCATGATAATTTTTCGCATCAGCGTAAGTTTCAATGGACTGGAGAACAAAATTGAATGAAAACATGTCGAGTGTCGACAGGACGGCTTTCTCGTCATAAACAGGCTTCTCCGGTGAAGCCGGCGGCGTGCTGTCAGAATCCAATGCCTGTTCCATTTGCAATTTGGCGCGTTCATACGCCTTGATTTGCTGACGATACATTGATTTCAACATTTGAAGCTTCAAACGATGGTATGTGGTGAGAAACCACACCAGATGGAAATATTGGAGTCGATCTGTGGAAACCAGCTTGCTACTTCCTCGACGGAATTCAGTTTTCAGGGAATTGGTCAATTGGAAGTATGACTTGGCAATGATAGTATCACAAATCTCTTTCAAGACACGCATGGTCGGTCTAGACAGAAAAAAGCGTGTTAGCATAAATAATTACACACACGAACGTATTAACTTACTCATCGGCTTCTGTAACCTTGGACTTTGAGCCGAACATTTCGTTAATATCGGTTACTTGAGATCCCGCACCACGTTTGCCACGCTTTCGCGTAACTGGTTTCTTTACTGCTTGAGGGACCTGATCATCGTTGGCCTTTGAGAAATTAGCTAGAAGCGTTGTTCTGCCTGTCGGCCCAACCATGGTCATCACACCACCAAAGTTTGAGTGCCGTTGTGACGTAATATGGCTTCGTTTTTTCTCTTTGCTGAGCTTGCCAAGAAGACTATCTCCTCCAGAGACAGTTGTCACTGGCTTCGGCGCCAAGCTTGGTGGAGCATTGGAATCTTCTTGACTCGCAGTATTTATGGGTGTTTGAGCAGCCAGTAGTTGTTGCTTAGAAAATGCGACAACTGCCTTCGGGGTCGAGCAGTTCAGCGTCAGATCCATCATTTCCATAACCAGCAAATTCCATTCACGTGTTTCGGCAGCGTCAATATCCTGTTCCAGTTCAACAATTATGTGGTCATCAACAACGAAAAACGTCACCTTGAAGTGTATAAATGGCAATTTTACCTGTGCGAAGAGCAGAATCATGTCGTAGGCACTCTCTTGATGCAAACTGCACACCAGGTCCTCTTGCAGATGACTCATGTACGACGTTGTAGAAGTGACGAATCGTGAGTCTTCATTTGGAATCGCTAGCAGATTACGCAAAAGAGTAAGCACGAGTTCCATGTTCAGGTAATCCTACAAATGCACATTGGCAGCGGCGTTAGCATCAAAGACCGCGACAATCAGATACAAAAGAGTCATCTGATATACCTGAGCTGTTCGTGCTGATCCCTGTCGTGATAGCGGATCCACCAGGATACTCATGAGAATTGGAATAATTTCATGCGTCAGAAACGCATACTTGTACTCGCGCAGGTATCGCAACTGCTCTGCAATGTTCGAAGAGTCCTGCGTCGGCTTCATGGTTAACATGACCAGCACCTTCAGAATCGAAAACACCAACGACCTAGTGGGCACAGTGCACAGTCCGTCAGCGATTATTATCATTACTAAGAAGCACGAGCATATGGATACATTGCCCAACGTACCAATCGTGCTGGTGGTTGACCATCAGCGGCAGCAGCTTCTTCTGCAGAATCTTCCACTTGCCGAGCTGCTTGGCGATCAGCTTGTGCTTGGCGTGGTCGCGTCGGATCGCGCGCTGCAAATCGTGGATCCACTCTTCGCAATCCTCGCCTCTCATGAACACGGACGGCTCGCCCTCGTTCACCACGCGCAGCATACCCAGATTGGAGCACACCAGCAGCAGTTCGTTCATCATGGCCTTGTCCAGCTTCATTTTGCCACCGCCGCCGTCTTCAGCGCCGCTGAGCTCACCATCGGAGGACAATGCAAAGTCTTCCAACGCCTCATCGTCCACCTGGCCCTCGGCTCGCGGCGCGTCAGCCGCCGTGGAGGGCGCCAGCATGGGCTCCGCATCCGCCATCTCGTTGCTGCAATGCGCGCGCAAAAGGCAAATGAATTTGCCGCGCCAAAAATGGGTCAATTCATTGGGAAAATGAATTGTACCGTACCGCATTGAATTGAGCCAATCGAGGTGAGGAGCTGCAGAATCAATCCATCGCACCACATGGACGTCCAGCAGCAACAACAGCAGCAGCAACACCAGCAACAGGCCTACGACCTGCGCGGGCCCAGTGCGCGATCCAATGAGCTCGTGGGACCGCGCGCCTCCGGTGTCTCGCCCATGGGCGTCATGGAGACGGCCACGCAAATGCTGGGCGCCTGCGACACGTGTCTACTGGTGCAGCGTCTGAATGGCTACGACATGTCGTTCCGTCGCCTGATGGAGCGCAAATGCCCTCGCTGCGCAGGGCCGCTGGTGCTCCCGCAAGAGATCATGGAGATGATGATTCTCTATGGCCATTTCATTCCGGAGCACGTGGCCGCCACAGTTCTGCTGACGGCTATCGCCGTGCATCCGTCCTTGCGCGCCGATTACGTCGCGACCACGATGAACGAGCTGCTTGTCCCGCTGCAGACCGCGTTTGTGTACGACGTGGCTCTACCCAAGCGCCGGGAGGGACTCGGCATGTCGCTGCGGATGCATCGTGCGTTGCAAGAGCCAAGCAGGGGTTTTGATGCGGTAACTAACAAATTTTGCTTGTCCCTGTTGTCCAGAAGGAGATCTCGTCGTGGGCGGATTCATCGACTTTGAAGACAACACAGAGAGTCCGTCCGTAACCGCGCGCATCATCTCTGTCGGTGACGCACTCGTGGCGATCAACAAGAAGTCCATCATCTCCAACTCGTTCGAGACCAACATCCGCATGCTGTCCGTGGCGTCGTCGCCCGTGTACTTGACCTTTCGAAGAAACCACCGGATCACGCTGCTTTGAGGATATCAATGGATCAGCGGCATCAAGAAGGGAACATGACAGACTCAATGGCACTCGCATTTGTATTTTGGCGGCCGTGGTTGCGCATTTCACTTGTTCATCTATTGCTGTGCCTCACCTCAACAACTTTTAGTATTTGACATGTAGTATTCAGGAAGTTCGATTGTAATTGCCGGCCTGGAGCAAGCCGCGTGTCGTGACGACGCCCATGAGCGCTCCTTGATCGCAGACAAAGCAATGGTCGCAGCGGAGCATTGTGAAAATCATGTGCAGATCATCCAGTGACGTGGCGCTGGACACCGTCATGGCCATCGGGCGAATGACGCAGAAGTTGCCCTTGGTGATCTTGATTGGCACATCCAGCAGGTCCTTCTTCTTGTCCGACCAGCCCTGCCGCATGAGCTCCATCATCTTGACATCGTTCATGAGGAATGGCAGCTGGACCCCTCCGTTGTGGTGGTTGACATTGGTCATCACCGTACCTCGTGGCAGCGCATCGTTGTCTTTCTTCATGTTCAGCGAGATGGAATTGTAGTGCTGGTCGTACGACATCGTGCCGTTGAGCCCACCGATCCGGTTGCTGGACATTTTATCGCGCAATGTAGCCCAGGACAATCCCCCAGACGTGCTCTTGACCTCTTCGCCCAGATCGATCTCGACGTCTTCAATGTCGTTTTCCGCATAGTAGTTCCGAATCAGCTCCTTTAGCTGAGCCGCAGTGACAACACCCAGCAGAATCCTGGACGACTCACTCTGAACAACCGGGATCTCTTGGCCTGGGAGCCGTTGGATCACAAGCAGCAGCCGTGCGACTGACGTTCGCTTGGGTATGTACACAAGATGAGGCTCGACAATAGCACCAGCCGCAAGATCCGAGTCAAAGTCTAGCAGCGGCAGGTAGGGCATCCCGCTCACGAGCAGCAATGTGTCGTACACCGAGGTCTCCGTCCAAAGATTCGACACTGCGATCGACGCCAAGGTGGCACAGAAGATCGGCACCATCACTTGCATCGCACCTGTGATCTCGAGTGTGATCACGGCAGCCGAGACTGTACGTGTGGATCCGGCCGTGCATGCGGCGGCCCCAGCCAATGAGTAGATTCCTGGGATGAGCGTGGTCTTGGAATACGGAAGAAAAGCAGTCATGGCTTCTCCGAAGAGCCGACCAAGCGCAGCGCCTGCAATGAAGCTGGGCAGCCAAACACCGGTCGGAAGCTTGAGTGTGATGCACAGCGGAAGCAAAATGAGGTAAATGGCTCCCACCAGCGCGAGCGTGTAGTACTTGGACACAAATTGCCACATGGGATCAAGCGGGTCAGTGGTGAACAGGTTCGTCAGGTTCTCCATGGACAGCGTCTGGATGAACGAGCCAGGGAAAAAGGTCGCCGCCGCTGTAATCAGGGCGATCAAGACGGGGTCCACCCATTTCACGTAGATCACGAGCCATTTGTTGGACGATTTCCAACAGATCTTGCGCTGCTCCGCGACCTTACGAAGCAGCCAGACCATGGCTGTCGTGATTGCACCGATCAACGCACCAAGCAGAAGAAAGAGAGGGATTTCCCACATCCGGAACGGGCTCTCTGGAAACGACGTGGCCAGGATCGTGTTCTTGCTCTCGGCTGAGCTGCTTTCCGCCAGGTTCAGTGTGATATGCAGCATGGCGGCCGCCGAAACCGAGCTGATGAACGCCTTCATGTAGTTGGACATGAGATAGTACGTGGAGGTCACCTCCATGGAGAACAACACGCCACCGATCGGGGATGAGAACGTCGAGGCCACTCCGACTGCGCACGCTGCTGCCAGCAGCTGGATGCGTGCATTCTGCCGGGTTCCAAAGCCTTGGTACATCATGGTCTTGAGAATGTGGTGCGTGATAATGGACATGATGTGCACGTAGGAGCCCTCGGTGCCCACGATGAGCCCCGAGCCCACGGAGCATGCCAGCCCAAACAGCTTGGCCACGAGCGTGCTAAAGTCAAAGTACCCTGGCAGATACATCCGTGGATCGATGCCTGTCAGAATGGATTTCATCTGGGAGATCCCAGAGCCTGAAACAAATGGTTCATATGTTAGCCATGACAGGTTGTCACGGACGAGTGGACGGTAAGTTGACTTACCTGCCGCGACTGGTGACAGGCGGGTGCAGAAGATGCCAAGCTGGGAGAACACGAGCGTGTGCGCTGCCCAAAGGGCGAACTGCCCGATCTGCGAGTCCGAGTAACCGATCAGTCGCTCGCGAAGAGACAGGATGCGCTGGGCAAGACTATTGGCACAGAAATACGCGTGGCGGTTAGATCCCACGTTTCAACATCACGTCACCGGGAAACGAGACGACGCGCAATGGAATGAGAGATCTTGTGGCTTACAGGCGGATGCTGTAGTTGAGAGGCCCGCCGATGACGCCCAGAAGGATCAGGAAGCTCAGCACTTTGACCTGTCTACCGTAGAACGCGCGCTTGCTCATGATATGCCGCTGGGAGCTGCCGAAAAGTGAGCTGACCGAGCCGGATCGTTGCGGCGCCGGACGCCGACGGCCACCAGGCCCACTCACGTCACCAGCAGTCTTGTACCAGGAGTTGATGTCGAGCACGTGCACATCGTCGTCATCGATGCTGGAGACCCCGTCCTCGCTGGCCAGCAGCTTGTTTTCGTCGCTGTCGTACGAAAGCGCGCGCTGCTGGAACTCGTGCAGACTCTCGATGCGACCCACGCGACGCTTGTGCGCCGGCAGCAGTGCGTCCGCCAGCGGTGTGTCCGCCATAGACGCTGGAGCAGCCTTAGCAGCGACCGTCGTGCGCCTGTGATGCTTGGGTGGAGTATATCTCTCGGACTGATTCAGCAGCGTCACGTTCGGACGAAGAGAATCAACCGGTTCAGTAATTTTCCACGGACCTAGCTCAGATGACGCGCCTAGCGTAAACGGCGTACGTGCGGACGAGCGGGCGTCCGCTTCCCCTAACCTGTACGCTGGCGGATGAATGAGCGGACGGATCGCATCCACCAACTAGCGTGTCGCATGGAGAGTGTTGGCTCAATGTGGACCACATCGTCCTACAGTGAGCGACAGCTGTTTGCGGAAAGCCCCACATGCTAATTTTCTCAAGTTTGGTAAATTTAGAGAAAGTGCTGAATTTGAGGTTAGTAGGTGCACAGTATGAGTGTGGTACAGTACTTCTCTACTGATTTAGCGCTGATTTAGCGTGATCAACATTATCAAAAGCCAGCAGCTCCAATGGATTACCCCCTTCTCATGGCAGATGGATAAATCTAGCACTGTAGGTCTCCGAAATTGCACAGCAGATGGGGAATTTGGTTGCTCGCTCGACATCTTCTTGAGATGTGGTGGTGGCTATGGCGATTTTCCCATGAGACGTCCGTCGTCTTTGGGGTATAATCCCGCGGCAGACAGGCCGGATCTTCTCCAAAAAAATGTGTACGGAGTGGAGTGGCGCACATTATTCAGCTGCAGCCAGCTGGGGCGTGGCCCGTCTGTTTCACGCTGCCCTCCTCGCGTACTACATACAGTACAGGCGGTTAGTGGATACCGTACTGGTACACTGTACCAGTTGAATCAAAGCGTTGCCGCTCAATCCTCATTTGGGCTCATTCCCGCATTTGCCGTCAACATGCTCCATCGCCACAGTCACTCGCTCCGCCAGGCCGCCGC
>JAADVF010000852.1:0-12530 GCA_023334555.1 Elongisporangium undulatum | reverse complement strand
GAATATCCAGACGCAATCATTCTGCTGAAATCGTTTTCAACTGAACGACAACTCAAGAAACTGGCGGTCTGCAGATATTACTATGGCACGTTGTACGAAGAGAGCGCCCTTGGCGACCCCTCTTATAGCCTGGAAGATCTATATCGGAAGGCACGCAATGCACAACGTGAAGTTATTTGCTTCTGTGATGGGGTACCTGACATGATCCTTGACCAAAGAATGATCACGTTCACGAGTCCTGACGATAAATGGTATTCGTATATTTTGAAGAGTGGAGATCATCGTCCGAGTTACTTACCGCCGTGGACTCCGAATGAGCTGAAAGGTGCAGCAAGATCGCTTGGCTTGGCTATTACCGATCACGAGATCGACATCCGAATTGGCTTGTATGGTGGAATGGCGCGCGTGTGTCTCGCGGCATACAAGAATATTGTGAAAATGCACAATCGTGAATTTAAATATACGGCGAAGAGCGTCAAAAGAGGCGATGCACCAGTGCACTAGTTCAAATTTCGCGAACGGAGTTGCAATCGATATTGCATTTCGTGCCGGACCAGGAGAATCCATGCAGGTGTACCGTCAAAGGTGCCACTGAGCAGGTCCGAGAAGTAATGAGACTCGTTTTTAATGCTGATCTCCAACAGAATTGTCGCCACGTTCCCGGGTGGATGAAGTATCTTCGTGGCCGCGCGGCTGATGGTTATGTTTTCAAAGAAGTCGCCCATGGTGTTCTATCGCGACGTGCGACTTTAACACTGAAGCCTTTGCAGTTGTCAAATAGACCGACCAAAATCAATCTCAAGCCCACGAGCACTATCCAAGATGAATGCGTGAATGCATTTGTTGCTTTTCATGATAAAGCAGTCAGTGGAGAATCCAGTAGCAGGCGTTAGGATCATCACGCAACTGCGAAACCTTAAGCTCATGAGGTTTGTGTACAAACACCCTGAAAGAGCAGTGCTGATCTGTGTGATGCCAAAGCCACCAAAGCCTGACAGTCCGTCCAGACATAGTACCATATGTACGGTGAGGATGGAGTATTCGTCTTGGTTCGACATGGAAGGCATCAATATGGGTCGGATGCGCGAACTGTCGATCCAAATCCAGGGAGGGGTGAGCGTTGAGAATCTCCGTCGAGCGGTCAGTCTGGAGCGTGTTGGTACTCACGAACAAGTGTTGCGTTCGATGCTGCAGTACGAGTGGGAGCTTTAGCGTTTGCTAGTGCGTGAACGATGGTATGTTATGGTTGATGCGTACGCTGTGGCACTGGTGTTCTCTCGGACATTAATCCAGCACAAAGAACTTCCCATTGTGTCTAAGTGGTCAGCATGGTGGCTGTTCCTATTCCAGTAGAGAGTTGCGCCCTATATTAGGACACACGTTGCCGACGTCATGGACGATGAGGGCGAGCAGCCGCCACAGCAGCCGCCGGTGCTGGTGTGCACTGCCGAGAGTGTGAAGCTGCTGGTGACGCTGCTGGGCTGTCTGTCTGCCAGCGACAAGAAGGACCAGCGCGTGCGCTGCGACGTGGACCGTCATGGCCTGCTGTTCACGGCGCACTCGAAGGGCAAGTCGCTGCAGATCAAGACGTCCGTGGGCGCGGAGCTCTTCGAGACCTACGAGTTCCACGCGCCCGCGCCCACGCAACGCAGACATCCGTACGACAGCGACAGCGACCACGAGCACGGAGCGGCCGACGACGATGAAGACGACGGCGTGAGCTTTGCGCTCAACATGACGACGCTGGTGGAGTGTCTGTCCATGTTCGGGTCGCTGGCCACGACGTCCTTGCGCATGAGCTACCTCGCGCAGGTAAGCGACAGCCAGCAGCCATGAAGCCAGGCTGGGTGTACGATGACTGACGCCCTTTGATGTGTACGGCAGAGCGCGACGCTGATGCTGGTGGTGGAGGACAACGGCGTGCTGTGCGAGTGCTCCATGCAGGTGCTTGAGCACGAAGGCAACGACATGGGCCATCTCGAGTTCGAGAGCGCGTTCGAGAACTCGGCGGTCATCGGCCGGTGCATCATCCAGTCCGAGCCGCTGCACGATGCGTTCTCGGAGCTGTACGCGCTGCCGAGCGCGGCCTGCGTCAAGATCGCCATGTTCAGCGACGCCTCGCGCGCACCAAAGTGCCTGAGTCTGAGCGCCACGTCCGAGACCGGCTCGTGCGAGATCGAGTTTGCGCGCAGCTCGTCGGCGTTCATCGAGTTCTTCTGCGCGCCGCTGCAGGAGCGCGACGCCGGCTGCGCGGCCAGCTTCCACGTGGCCGTGCTGCAGCAGGCGTTCAAGGCGCTGGGCAACTCCAACGAGACCTTTCTGCGCATGAACGGCGACGGATTCCTGTCCGTGCAGCACATGATCGAGACCGGCACGGGCGATAAGGCCTTCGTGGACGCGCTCATCAGCCCCGAAGACACGTCCATCCCGTAGGATGCAAGCAGACTATTATTTTAATACAACCACTAGAGCTAATCCTCACGCGCGCTTGGAGGCGAGGCCGGCGCCGCGGGCAGCATGTAGCCTCTCCGCCGCAGCGCGCGCAGCACCACGGGCGTGACCGCGAACGTCAGCGGCCAGCGCACGGGCGCGCTGATCTTGTAGACCGTGTACGCGATGAGGAACGACCCGGCCGAGCTTGTGGCTGTGTCCTTGATTGTCGGGTTGGACACGCCGAAGAAGTCCACGACTGCGTGCACGTCCACGCCGCTGGTCACGCCCACGTAGATGGCCGAGAATGAGACCAGCGAGAGCACGGCGTGCGTGGCGATACCGACGCGGCCGTACTCGAGCGCGAACGTCTTGGCCCGTTGCTGCCAGGATAGCGATGGCGGCGCCTCGGCCGACGCAGGCGCCTGCTCCAGTTCGAGCTGCTGCTGCTGCTCTTGGCGCTTCTTCTCTTCCCTCGCATTCCCCTGATGCAGAAAGAACCCCACCAAAGTCAGCACACAAGGGAACTGGGCCGATCGTAAACGAAGCAAGAGCTGCTACGTACAACCGAGGGGGAGAACGGCAGCGCGCCCGTGAGCGGTGCCGTCTCCTTCATGTCTTCATCGCCGGTCCTATGGGTCGACGCACGGCGGAAGAGCACAGCAGCATTAGTACTCCCGCCGCGACTGCTTGAGCTGCTGCCCAGCGCCATCACGCAGCGGCGCTCCCGTAGTGACTCGCCGCCGCAGTGACGGGTGCTGCTGCTTGGCACAAACCGGACGCAGTACCTCCAGCCAGCGCGCATCGTCATCCGAGGGAGTGACAGAGATCTGCTTTGTCTCGAATGAAGAATCAGATGCTTGGACTCAGATCATTGCAGTGGCGGAAATGTCACTATTGTGGGTTAATTGTGACAATAGTGACATGATGCCAGCTTTGAAGGTAGCGCACGGTCTCAAATGTCATATTTACACCGGTCATCAATGTGTAATCAGTGCAAGTATGCATTACGACCTCTGGTTCTTGTGCTTGCGTCGACTGCCCAGTTTCGCCATGCCGTTTTGGATCTTTCGCCAAAAGGACGCCTTCTCATTCGGCCGAAGCGGACTCTCGGCGTCGCTGCCAAACAACTGCTGGCGCCGAGCGATTCCAGGAGATGCTGTCCAGCTTTGAGGTGAGTAACAATACTCTTCGAGAAGCTTATCGCTATAGCTGCAGCGTTTCTGTATGTATGACAATGGGCACAGTGTCAACACACACAGCGACGGCCCCAGTTACATCAACTCGTCTCACCGTCTCGAAAACTTCGTACACCTTGTGAACAGGCAGGCCTAGGTAATTTGCGAGTCCCAATTGCAAGCTAGTCCACAGCAGCACCATCAGCATGTGCGCTTCATAGGTACCAGTAGATACATACCTCATTTGAACGGGTTCGATGGATACCTGGCGCCGAGAGTACGTAGGAGTCGCTTGGGAAAGAAACGATACTCCGTAATCGGACTGAAATATATAAACAACTGTAAATATGACAAATGACCGATGATGACAGCGAGCACTTCTACCTGAGGCTGAAATGAGAAGCGCACGCATTTCTGATAAATGTGCCTGTAAACAGCTTCTGCGAGAGATTCCAGCTCTTGCTCTCGGTCTTCACAGAGACTTGTTTCTTCAATGAAGCGACTCCACTATGACATCCAAGCTTGGTTAATATAGTTCAATATGGTGGTAACAATCGATTTGAATGCAACAAACCTCCTTCATGGTCTCTTCCGGATTGAATTTTTGGATAAACGGGTGGGACAGCAATGCCTCTGCTGATGGTCGCTCGTTTGGATCAATCCGTAAGCACTACGTACAGAATAAGAATGAGATAATGTACGAAAGTCGCAAGCATGCAATATAAAGCTCGCCAAGTCATGCGTACCTCATGTACAAAAGAACGGCACTCTGGCGAATAATGCTCAGCAGGAAGCTCAAGGCATTTTTCGTTTGCCACCGAATCGACTAAACCGAAGAATCCGTCTTGTGTTGGCAGAGGATAACGACCAAGTGCAACCGAAATCAACGCTAAGCCGAATGACCAAATATCGGCTATGTCACGAAGAGATAATAAATTGAGCCAATAATTTTGACTGTATACATCAAAGTGTACATACCTGGATACGAGTAATCACCACCACCAATCCGCTCTGGTGCCATGTAGAGCAATGTACCCACGAAGGTCTTAGTCATGGTGCTGTTGTCATTCAGCGTTCTTGCCAGCCCAAAGTCGGAAATCTTCACTTCTCCTCTTCGGTTCGTGAGCAAGTTGTGCGGTTTAATGTCGCGATGCACCATCCGCTTTCCATGAATATGCGTCAGTCCTTTCAGAACGCCGGTAGCTAATCGGGCTAAGATCTTTTCATTCTGGCATCCGCCACGCAGAACAATATCTTGAAGCGATCCAGTGCCCATGTATTCCATAACGAGGCACATGCAGTTTTTTGGTCGATCCACGAATGCATCATAAAATGAAACGATGTATGGACTGGGTCTGTTCATAGAAGGTTACACATAATTGCGTCAGCCCGTGATCGACATAGTGACTTCTGTAATAAGTGCACGTACTTCGGCTTGGGCACACCTTTGCGAGCTGCCTCAATCGATTGTGGACTCTCAGTGTCGGAGATAGGGACAAGATTTGAATATAGCGCATGCAGCTCGCGAACCATTTGCCTTCGCTGTCCACGCCCATAAACAGACACGTCCTGAGCACCACAGAATCATCAGTAAGAGAGATATCGTACCCAGCGACGTCGAGCATCAAACAATAGATCACTCACTTTAACAGCAACGACCTTGAGCGTCGGTATGTGAATTGCTTTGTACACAACACCCGATGCTCCTCTTCCGACCTCTCTCACACGCTCCAAGTTTTCCTGAAGATGGAGCCTGTTACCGTCGGGGGAAGAGATTCCCGCCTCTGAGACAGCTACATTTTTCGTTGTAAACATGCCATGATTCGGAGAGTATGCACTCCCAGCACTATGCCGTCCAGCGTCTGTATCGGGTACAAGGTTACATCTCACATCTACATAAAGACGACTATTTGAACGTTTCGACTCACCGCTTGGAGAATGTGTATCCGAATCTTCACCCGAGCTGTACGACTTGAAGTTCAGTCGTAAGATGGCTTTCTGAGTCGCACTTGCGCCTTCTGCAGCACTCGCCTCGTTCGGTGTCCCTGAAGCTGCTGCTTCAACCATTGCTTTTTCCATCGCCTCACGTTTCGCAATTAACCGACTTGCAGCTCGATGCGCTCGATCCTCAGCCTGTTGAGGTGTCGGCATATCTTCCAACTTCAGACGGAGCTGTGGGCGTTTCGAGCTGGGCGTTCTCAATATGGGAGTGTTCGGTGACGCTAGCAGCATTGGGTCTTGCTGCTTCACAGGAGGCGGTGTTGCAATTGGCGGCGGCCGCGTGGCCATTGATGAGACCACGGTCACTTTGTCTTCAATCGCGAAGTCGTTTGTGATTTGCGTGATCACAGCATCCAATTCAACGAGCTCGTTCTCATCAGCAGTCGGCGTCATGGGCTCAATCGTTGTCGCTTCCGCACTCGGTATCTGCGACGTCGTATCTTCGCTGGCCGGTTTCGAATCCACAGCAGCTAGTGAGACAGCCATATCCAAATCAGCCGAAGCCACGGCAAAGGACCGGTCCATCCATGCGCAATGCCAGGATTTCACTTCGGCGATGCGCAGATTGCGTGGGTTGATGTCGAAGAAAACGTTCATGATGGCGGAGTTGTCCGACTGCACACGCAAGCTCATAAATCAGTCATCAGTTCTACGCTACTCAAGGATATAGATCTGCCGCTGTGCATGTCTTTGAAAATCCTACGCGTGATCCCATAGATACACTTACCTTGGCGCAAAGATTCGGCGTCGACTGAGTGCGCGGCATGGCCCGCTTCCGGTTCAGGGCGGGCACGCGCGCGGCGCCCGAGGACATGAGAAACAGCGTCTTGGCGTTGCGTGTCGCATAGCTCGCACTTGTCTCTCCGTGCGCACTGTCCACGCGGCCGCGCTTGCGGAATTTCTCCAGCAGCGGCAGCGGAGTTGCCGTCGTATGAGCACTGGAGCGCGCGGAATCCGATTTCGGCGGCTGACTCAGCGGCGATTGCGCGGCTCCATCGCCGTGTAGCTCTCGCGCGTCGCGTAGAGCGTTACTAGAGCCTGTGTCGTGTGCGCTGGCGCTCGCTCTGGACGCGCCCGTGGCCTTCATCTCCATCGGTCCCTCTCTCCGCCAGGATGGGTGCTTGCTCTTCCCCCTTCCACACTGAAAAAATGGCTACGGCAAACCCAGCAGCGGGAGGAACCGGTACCGCTCACCGGTTGTTGAGGATACCGCTCAGATATACCGGTCTTTAACCGGTATTTTATGGCTTCTTCCGCTGGGTTTATTTGTGGCATGTTGAAGATGAAACCCCTGGGCCGTTTTCCGCTCGACCTCATGATGAGATGAGGATCATTTTCAGAGAGTGCGGGAAGCAGGAAGCAGGGCCGCAACGTGGCTCCAGCGGTTATCACCAGAGAGAGGAACAGCTTGCGGTCATGATGGTGCGCAGTGGGCGCGGATCAGCGCTGCGGCTGCTGCTCTGTGCGCTGTTGAGTTTGTCCAGTGAAGTGTCCGCAGCAGCGTCGTCCACGTGTTCAGCACGCGCGATCGCGTCGTGGGAGTCCAAGTGCGCAGTGCGCACAGCCTCCAATGAAGCGCTTGTGCCGCTCACGTCCATGTCCGCGTCGACAATCAATGTGGACGGATCGGATCTCGCAGACACATACAACGCTGCGCGCGTGACGGCTTTGAAGCTCAGTGCGACGGCCGGGAATGCTGCCATCGCGCGGCTGCGGAAGAAAACGACGAGCTGGTATGAAGCGAGTCTGACCAAGATTATGACCTTTGTCTGCGCCGAGACCCTGTCGACCGCGGAGTTGGAACGCTGCGTCAACAAAACGAGCGAAGAAGCTGCCCTGGACATCAATGGAAGTTGCATCCAGCTCACAGATGATTCAAGTTGCTACAGCCAGGGATTGTGCGAGCGACAGGCCAATTGCAAATGGGACGATCCAGTTGCGGGCGCAGCGTCACGCCATGAAATGTTCACAGCTGCCAATGTCACGACCGCGAATTCGTGGATGTCCACGGGTTATCCGAAGAGCTTTGCTGGGTTTGTGGCACCCGGCATCGTGTTGGCTGTGCTTCTTTCTCTAGCTTTCGTTGGCTTCATCGTGCTGCGGTGTGTATTCAACCAATGTGGTGGTCGTAGCCCAGACGAAAAGGGCTACTCACGTTGCGATCTGATTGTGCCCTCAGTTATCTTTGTAGCCTGTAGCCTTGCAGTTTTTATCTGCGCGGTGTTCACGGTCGCACAGAATACCAATATCTCGGATGGTGTCTCGGGTGTGCTGGATTCGCTCAATATCACACTGGAGAATATTGAGATCTTTACAGCAAACCTGGAAACGCCCATGCTTGCGGCCAATGTGAAGCTCACGACTGCCACTAACGAAGTGACCAGTGAGCTGTCGAATGTGACATGGATTGCAACAGAAGGACAACAGCTGCGTGATATGGTCGCCGCTTTCTACAATGAATATGCACCACAGGGTCCGTTCCCAAGCTCAACATGCAACAAGTCGAGTGCCTCGTGTGTGTCTTGCCCCAATAGTGTTTGTGGCACTCCGTTAAAAGCATTTTTCACCAGTGCTGTGACTGCAATCAATGGCACCAGTGGCATCGTGGAAACGTCTGTCGAACTGCTACAAGATACGTTCATGAACAAGAGTACTAGCATCTCCACGCATCTTAAAGCTGCACTATTGGAGCTGACGACGGTGGCAGCGATGGCAACGAAATCCCAATCCAGCGTCGAAGTGATCAAGACAACTTTTGATGATTACTCGTTCTCGAGAGGTGCTTTGGTGATGTCTGTGTTCCTGCTCGGAATGTTGGCTTCCTTTATTGGGCTGTTTGCGATCTACAAGGGAGTTTGTGCCAAACAAAGCATGTGGGTTCATCTGCTGCACGTGAGCTGGAGTCTGTCAGTGCTTGTGGCGATTTTGGGTTTTGTGCTGTCCGCTTCGTTACTGGCCGTCAGTGCTGTGTTCTACGATTCTTGCAAATACATGAACATTGCGCACAATAATTTGACGTCTTACGTGCCTACGAACATGGCGACGATCGGAAACACGTGCTTTAACGACAGCAGTCTGTTGGCTCCTCTGGAACTCGATCAAGCGCTCAAGTTCTCGTGCGAGTTAGACGACAGCTATGCGACCATGACTGCCACCAATTTCAATGCCTACTTAGCGCTCATCAATTCCTACGGAGACACGGTCTCGAACTTTGAGGTCAAGGATTTTGGATTCAACTCGACCATTTCAAGACAACTTTTAACGAAAGCAAAGACTGCTATTTCTGATGCTGGGACGTCTGGATCCACAACGATGACGCAAGATAATATCATGACGCCCTGGACGACCTACACCAGTGCCTCAGCATCGTCGTACGACTGCTCGTCCAAGAATCTGACCTCGGATAACATCCCAATCTGCTTCATGAATGCCACGTGCGACACTTCGACCAAGACATCGACAGTCGTTGCCACCTGCAAATCAGCGTACATCAACGCGTACAACTACGTGCTCGCCTTTGACAAGATCAGCACCATGCTGGATGAAATGCGCGAGGATCTACTGGGCGACACCGGCAAAGGATTCTCGTCCTCCTGGGCATACGACGTGTCGATTCTCGAGTACGCACAGACCTACTATACCAAGCTTGCCAGCTTGCGCTCAGACACGCTCGTGCCACTGTTGAAAAGTGGCGGCTCTGTCGGTTCCCTGTTGGAGGATATCGAGCAAGTTCGATGCACCGAGAGCTGTGGTTGGCTCAACATCGCGTTCAATGCTGTGCACGACTCCATGTGCACTGACATATTGGGCACCACACTGGCAATCTCGCTTGCCGTGTTTTTCCTGGCAGTGTTCCTCCTGCCGATGGTGGTCACGGGCATCACGCTGCAAAAGAGACTGCGCGGCGCCAAGAAGGGAACATACGAGCAGCTCGAGAAGCGGTTGCAGATGCTGGAAGCGCGCAGCAAGGAGGCAGCCAAGGCCGGCGACAACGGCAGCAAGAAGAAGTTTGACTTTAGCAAGATCGTGCGCAGTGAAGGGTCGTAGATTGACGCGGATAAGAGCAGGACGCTGGGGTTTGAGACCATGCAATTGGATCACCGCTTCCTTGCAGTAAAGACCTATCATTTGTACTATCAGTTGGTGCACATATCGTACGTGGATTAGAGATACGGATACGTAGTCAGCAGATTGTACTGAGTTACAATATGGTAACTAGCAGGTTAAGGGGTTGAACTCAATGAGCTGTTATGGGAATGGAAGGCTCTTGTACTGATCGCTGCACTCAGGAAATCGCTGTTGAGACTGCAAACACTGCTCTTCCCAGCTCAACCATCATGCCAAAGCGCCCAGCTTCGCTCATCTGCTGGGCCGAAGGAAACCGATCGATTGCTGATAGGGAAATGCGGTCATGCGCTTCTAGGCGTCTTCGGCGCATGAATCTCATCAGTGGAGCTCGAATAACGGCGATGGCTTCGTAGCGTCTACGGAACTCGTGCGAGCGGATCGCTTTGCGAGTAAAGAAGACCCGGCGCAGCGACTCTTCTTCATGGCTGATCATCATGGCGAAGATGTTTGTCAGTACGGAGTACACACCGTACATGATGAAATGGTGACTGTGCACACCAACTGCGATGACCAGCATAGCGACAGACGCGAAACCAGTACCAAGCGAGGCGTAGATGAATCGGATACGCAGTGCGGACCGGTGCGGGAACAAGATCGCGTTGAGAAAGCCCATGAAATAAGTCGGTGCCGCGGATACATTGGTCGCACTCACAGATCGCTCCACCAGAAACAGGATGATCGCAGACGTCAGTGCATGTAGCGCAACGACTACGATCGATATCCGTTGCAGCGTGCGCACGTAGTTGTTTCCAACTGCGGTTGCGCCTTCCGGTGGGAAATAGTCTCGAGTCAGCAGCTCTGTTTGGTGGGCCGCAGTTTTCGGTGTCATCATCTCGAGATAGCCTGACGCTCTGGACTCGGCCATCGATGACCGGGGGACCTGCGATGCGCGAACACCTCCTCGAGATTCCATGGATGCCTGAGCTCGCCATTGCAGATAGAATTTACGACCCAAGAAGAACATGACCATCGGTGTCATGGCGTACGCTGGGATGATCAGTCCGAATCGCAGCGCTGTCGTGACTGAATATGCCGATCGTGCACTGTGGCTCTTGTCTTGGTGCCGCAAGTAGTTCCAATCCTGACTGGCCAAAAGGATTTGCGAGAAGATCACGCCCATGATGGCATACCGGACTGTGAGGTAGACTCGAAAGTGCAGCTTGCCAGCGTTCGGGTGCTCGAAGGGGCTGGCGTCGATTAAATACCAGTTCCGGTAGAACGCCTCCTCAACTACCTCGTGCTTGAATTTCAGTGTCGGACGAAACATGAGAATGTGCTTGCGCTGGCGTGGATCATTCAAGCTGATGTCGATCGAGTCCGCGTTGAAAGGCACTTCAGCGAATGGCAGGATCATGACAAAGTTCCTGCGCCGGAGAACGCCCTCGCGGTAGTGGCAGACACCACCGACAATGATCGCGCCTAGGTAGTTATACGATTGGAACATCACATCTTTTGCAGTCTCGACTTTGCGGAACGAGAGCACCCCGATAAGGTAGATGAAGAACATCGTCCCGGCCAGGAGAATGCTGGTGCCGAACCGGAGCCGAGTGACGCCGAATATTGGGATGAATACGATATAGAGCGCAAAGATCGGCCCTCTCGTCTGCTCCAGCACTTTTTGCGTGACCAGCACGAGCGTGAAGGCGACAAAAGGTAATGATGCATAGTACTCGGTGTATCGATTGAGCTCCTGCACAAACGTGGCTGCGAAGGCCGCGATTGTGACTGGGAGCACCAAGAAAGTGTGCAAGGATAACGAAGTCTATGTGAACAGCGAAATCGTCAATCGTGATATGTAACAATCCATGCAACTCGTTTGTAGCATCGTACCGTCCAAGCTCTATCCTCGCTCTGGAGCACATCCGTGGTTTCCTTGATCAACACGAAGAAGAAGCCCACCGCCATGGTGTATCGGATCCGCAGGATCGCATGACTCAGCAGATGCGCTCGATAGGATCGTTCATAATTCGGATGAAAGCCGAGTGTCCACGAATTCATTCCCACTCTTCCAAGCAGGTTCTTGAACGCTTGCTTCAGACTGATGTTTAATTTCAGTTCATGCAACGTGGCTAGCACACAAAGTCCAGTTAGTGGATGACACGAGCAAGCTTCACTTTCACCCAACAACGCCCGTACCTTCGATTGATAGATTCGTGTGATCTGGTGGTTCAATGGCACGCAGCATGATCTCGTTAATGTCCTCAAACTCGCATGACGGCGCGTCCATTGCCAGATGCGCATCGCCACTGGACGACATTTCACCAACAGAGTTAATTTCTCACAGTGTGCTACGTATCCTGTGGGCCGGCGGCAAATCGCAAAGTGAAGCCACGGACTGCTATCCTGTGAACATTCAGATATTTTGTGAAGCGAATTGGCGGGACTCGCTTGCACAGCAGCAGTAGCAGTTGCGATTGAATTGGGTCGGTCGTTGCTATTGAATTGAGCCTTCGAAATGAAGGGTCGAGCGCTGGTTTCGAAACCTTCTGGAGTTGAAGAGTTCAGTCCAGCCTTTGCTGAACAAGCAGAGCTTGGGACGAAAATAGCCGTCTGCCTTCGTCCAGGCAGATAGCTCCTGTCAGCGCACCATCTTGCATCAACGCTGCTGCTAGAATTTTGATCTGGCAGCCTCGACCATGACGACGAGGGCGTGTCATCCGTTTGACCATACGAATGTTGATTGCGCGTTACTTTGGAACCGCGTCTGTTGAGCAACTTGCTCATTGGCACGTGGCAGTCTTCAGCTGTCTCTTTCAACCCGAGCCCCGCATGAAGGTCGCATGGCTTTGCAAT
>JAADVF010000851.1:0-12531 GCA_023334555.1 Elongisporangium undulatum | reverse complement strand
CGCTCAGTGGAATCTTCGCCGCCCGTGTAGAACAACTTGGGGTACCAGCCGCATTGCGGTTCGTCGTCGTGCCCGTGTGCATCTTTCATCATGTTCTTGAGGAAATCCAGTTGCTTGTTGCTCAGATTCTTGTTACCGGCCTGGCGAACTGCAATCTTGTGCAGCTTTTTCATCGTATGCGCAAACTGGCGGAGGAAAGCAGTGATCTCGGGGAACGGCTTAGGCCGAAGCAGCCCAAAGAACCGCGAATGCGTTTCGTTTGGATCGCGCAGACCCCCAACCAAATCGGCCGCTCGGTCAGCCATATCTTTCAGTCGGGCCCAGAACTCCGGATACGGATCCACATAGCAGCCACTACCGTGTTCACGCAAAGCCATGAGCGTCGTCGCCTTCTTTGGGCAAAGTGCTGCATCGTGGCGGAACTGGGTGTACGAAGCCAACTACGTGTTCATCATGCGCAGCTTCCACGCTTGGGAATGGAACACCGTGGCTTGATCGGGCGAAGACTTGGACAGTTCACGTAGAGCCTCAATCCAGTGCCTTCCGATGAACTTTTCCTTCGAATCGCATTCGCCAAACGAGCTGTCGATGGTCTCACGAAGCGCGACCAAGTTGGGCGTGTACTGGATGCCATCACGGAACTTGACAAACTCCAGGTCCTTGCCGTCGCATTCCATGCGGCGCGCTAGCTCTTCGCTCGCTGCGTTGTTGCCAAACAGAGAAAATGCGATATCCAGAGCGCTTGGGATTCGTCTTTGCTGCTTTTCCTTGTTGAATATGATCTGGTCGTACACCAGTCGAGAGAAAATGAACGAGGTCCAGATGAAGCGAGGGCGAAACAGCGTCATCGAAATCGGCGCTGTCGTCGGGATCACTGGATGGTTTGAGTCAAGATCCACCATTTGTACTTGCCGGATGATCTGATGTTGAAGCGCAGATAACCTATCCTTGCTGGCCATGCCATTCGGAAAGTATACCTTTGAGAGACAGCTGCGGCTAGAGACCAGCTCGTGCAGCTGCATGAGCATCATGGCGTGCGACCCAGCGTGTCCGTCCCCCAAGAGGCTGGCAAGCAACGTGTCCATTGACACGATCGGGTCTAGCTGCTGTGTTTCGCGCAGCAGATCCAAAAACACGAGCGCACACTGCAGATGGTACATGTCATGCTCGGCGCATTGGCCGCCAAAGATGCGGAAGTCAATGATTCCGAGCCAAGTGAGCGCTCGAAAGTACCTTTTCAGCGACTCGCTCTTGAGGTAGTGACCACGCGCAGTGAACAGCGCGCAGTCGATCACTCGTTGGGAGCCAAAGATCTGGATTGTGGCAAACGACCCATTCTGGATCAATCTCCAGAGTGTTGTCAAACGAGTCTTGTTGGCCTGGAGGTTGTGCTGCAGCTTGCCAGCAAGTAGACTCTGAGCCATGGCCAGGAACAGATCCACATCCAGCAGCACATCGCTCAGCGACTGGTCTGGGTCCGCTTGGGCCGTCTTGAATAGACTTTTTGCCCTTTCCAGTGTCGCTGCCAGCATCTCTTCGATCGTGGCCATGCAAAAGCGCTCTTCGAGATCCGCCAGCATCGCGTCGAAAGTGCGGTGCCACGCATGGAGTACGGAGTCCGCCGTCACAAACACGGGCATCTCGTCGGTGCATAGCCGATTGTACATTTCACCAAAGCTGTTAGCGTGCAGACGTTGCGAAACCACAAAGCCATGGTGCGCCAGCTTCTTCGTTTCATCCTCATTCAGGCGGAAGTCAAAGTGGCGGCGCCTATTGTGAAGCGGATCTTGATCATTGCCGTACAGAAAGTTGTCTACGTATTTGTCGCCGAATTCGGTGCGTGCCAATTGCTTTCTCTCAGCGAGTAGCTTGTTGGCAACCTCCGGATTGGCTGCGAAATCCTCCAAAAACTTGCACTGCTGGATGTGCAAATGCCCAGACGAGTCCCTGCTGCCAAAGCCCGGGTACGGATAGCGTGCGAGTAAGTCGTCGTTCGTGATATCGCGCCCAAGCTTCTTCAGCACAGTTTCGTAGCACGCGCTTGCGCGATGTTGGTCCATGGATCGGCGGTTCAAATCTTGCAGCTTTCGCGCGGTGCGAGGTAAATTATGATATGAGCTTCTTCCCCAACAGCTCGACTATCTCTTTTGCTTGGCACAATTGTGAGTTTAAAATTTAAAAAGCCTGTTCGAAAAACTCCAAACAGATTTACTGGTCCGATCCATTTTGTCTCATGCCATGAGTCAGCGTTTCCCACACTCCAGGTTCTGTTTTCTTTAAACAACGAAGGAGCCGTTGGTTTTTTTAAGCGCACAGGAACGAATCCAGCGCCCATTGCGGAGACGAAACGGTTTGAATGTTGGCGGCAAACTCCTGGTCGGTCCAGCGATCGCTGATCGGCCGAAGGAATTCGAAGCTGCTGAAGACAGGACCAGCATACAGGACTTTGTTGACGCTGAAAAATCCCAAGTCCACGTCACCCACGCCCCAATGCAGGACGCTGCCAGGATCCTGGTGCTCGATCGACGGAATATCAGTGTGGACGTCCACAGCGAGCACATCGCGCTTGCCCGAGTCTTCGCGTCTGGTGTAGAAGAGGCGAGGATACCAGCCGAGATACCGTGATCCGCCGCTTCCGAACCGCTCTTCCATCACAGTTCTCAGGAAATCCACTTGGTCATTAGTCAGTGGGTCGTTCTTGGATTGTAGGCGAGTGATCTCGTCGAGGGTCTTCATAGTCGCAGCAAACTGGCGGAAGAAGTGAGTACTGTTTTGCTGCCAGGACGGTCCAGTAGCGTCTTCCGTTGTCATGTCCACGGAACCCTCGACCAGGTCTGCAGTCTTGTTGGCAAGTTCCTGCATACGAGACCAGAATTCTGGGTACGGATCTACAAAGCCGTCAGCGTATTCGCAGCGAGTGCCCATGGTGACGCTTTGCTTGGCGTAGAGCACCGTATCGTGGCGAAGCTGCGTATACGATGCAAGTTGCGTATTCATCAGGCGCAGCTTCCACTCATGCGACTGGAATGTGGACGCAGAATTGGCTGCTGGCTTGGATAACGCACGCAGCGCTTCCACCCACAGCGTACTGACACTCTTGTCCTTCACTGCATCCTTAGCAAACGAACGCTCGATGGTCTCGCGAAGAGCCATGAGGTTTGAGGTGTAAGGGAGTCCATCGCGGTGCTCAACAAAGCTCTTGTCGTGCGCGCTCATGCGTCGAGCGATCTCTTCACTTGCCGCGTCATTGCCAAATAGCGCGAACGCCACGTCCACTGCGCTGGGGATACGTTTCGGCACTTTATCTTGTTTGAACATGATCTGATCATAGACCAGACGCGTGAAAATGAACGCGCTCCACACAAACTGCTGCCCGAACACGGCGAACGCTGTCGGGAGAACTGTAGGCGTCGTCTGTTGGTGCGAATCCTCAATACGCGCGTGTCCGTTGATCAACTGCTTGCCAAGTCCCTTGCTCACGATCTCCTGCTGCAACGTCTTGAGTCGTTCGTAGTCCACAACTCCACTTGGGAAGTAGAATTCCAGTAAATTGCCTTGCTTTGTTGGCACAACTGAGCTTAGCTGAAACGGAGTCATCGAGTCCGAGCCGAGGCCTCCATCGCCAACGAGACCGGAAATCAACTTGTCGAGCGATGCAATCGGCTCAATCTGATGCGCTTCTCGCATTGCATGCACGAGAACCAGAGCGCATTGCAGCTGATACAGATCTTCATCTTCGTTTTCTCCTCCGGCGATGCGGAAATCGACCGTTCCCAGCCACATGAATGCCTGGAAATACCGCTCCAGCTGCTTGGATGCCGTGTAGTGACCTCGCGGCTTGAAGAGCGAAAAGTCGATCTGTCGGTGCGACTCAAAGATGCGCGTCTCGATCAATTGTCCATCTTGAACAGCGTTCCAAAGCGTCGTTAACGCGGCCTTGTTGGATGCAGCACCAACGCAGAGCTTGCCTGAGAGCAGGCTCTGTGCCATGGCCAGGAACAGATCCGCATCCAGCAGCGCTTTACCCAGAGCACAACGTGACGTGCTCGATGCCATGGCCGTTACCAGCTTGCTGGTGGCTTGCAGCATACGATCGATCGTAGCCACACAGTGCTTCTTCTCGAAATCGATCAGCAGCGCATCAAAGCTGCGGTGCCAGGCATGGAGCACCGAGTCCGCCGTCACGTACACCGGCATGTCGTCTGAATACAGTTTATAGTAGATCTTGGCAAAGCTCTCGGCATTCAGCCGTCGCGAGACCACAAAGCCGTTGCTTGCCAATCGCTCTGTCTCTGCCTTGTTCAGTCGAAAGTCGACGCGTCTCTGCTTCTTGAGCGGATGGTGCGACCTCGAGTCCAGGATCTCGTCCACGTACGCATCTCCATGCTGCTTGCGCGCAGCTTCAATCGCCTGCTGCACTCGCGCGTTCGCATGCGCTGGGTCTGCAGCAAACTCGTCATAGAATTTGCACGCGTCCGTGTTGATCGCCGATACCTCTCGCGCCTTGGCAGCCACCGGATACAGCTTGAGCAGGTCCGCATGCGTGCGATCCGGTCCGATCTCTCGCAACGCGGCCGCATACACAGCCTCGATCCCCTGGGGCTCCATTCTCGTCCTCTGCTGTTGCGCGTGGCGTGGCTTCTTGCTCTCTGTCGCTCTCGGCACCTTCAACGGGTCTCTCTGTTCTTCTTCCCGCGGATCTGATTTTTAATCAGAAGCGCAGAAGGAAAAGCCCCATCCAGCAGCTCAAGCAGATTGTGTGGCGTTTTGTGGCATGTACGCAGTGCTGTGACTTCTCTCATTGAAGTCATTGGGGTATCCATGTGTCTGCAGGAGACGTCGTCGCTTGAGGACTCCTGTGGTTCTCCTTCCTTCCCCCCTCGTCACTCAAGGGGGCGGTCCAGTCCCTTGCGCATCCTCATGCTGATCGGGCTGACGGATGTGATTGGTAAACAGCGCAACTTCAATTCGAATACCGGTGGGCGGTGATCGATACCGGTATTTCAATCGGTATCTACCGCCGACCCGCTGTCTGTCATTCGCGCTCTCCCATCCGCTCCGGGACGGAGAAGCAAGCAGCATGAGCAAGTCGGACGACGAGGCCGCGCGCAGCCAGGAGGAGATCGATCTGGACGATCTGCTGGACGGTAACGCATGCCTTTTGCTGCAGACGTGACCTGATGCTCCTGTGATGGCCGCCTGACGCGTGTTGCTTTGTACAGACGCTCTGGACGATTTCAGCGATGAGATCAGCAACGCCACCAAAGGTATGACCTGGATTTATGTGTCAGCTGTGCCTACTGCTGCCTAGGATAGTGTCTGATGCATCTGCTGATGCTGATGTAGCAAGCGCACAGGCTCCGGCCCCGGAGGTTGCGTCCGTGCGCGAAGAAGCCGCTGCTACCGTCGCTGCTACCGAGGACAGCGAGATGGAAACGCTGAAAGAGGTGCGTTCTGCACGGTATTGAACTGGGGCTCGTGCGCTTCTTGTCATACTGAGAGCTTGTGGATGGACTGTAGAGCATGGCCAAGTTCCTGGAAGACGCACAGAACCCTGAGTTCCAGCAGGTATTAGAGCAGGCATTCCGCGAGTTGGGCACCGATGGTACGCAGTATTGCTGTCCTGTGGTTACTGCATGACTGCGATTGATTGAACTGACGGTCTGGTTGGTATGCACAGCTGAAGGCGAGAACATCCATTCGCTGCTGGGCTCACTGTCTACCAACCCTGCGCCAGCGACAGCTGGAGCCAACCAGGACGATGGCGACGACGTCAGTCTCGGCGTCGCCAAGACGCTGCAGAACATGGCCAAGGCGGCGGAAGACATGGAGGGACTGGATACTGGCAACCTAGAGTCCATGGGCGAAGACATGATGGCCGAAATGATGAAGAAGTTCGAGTCCATGGGCGAGAAGGTACGATTTGATGCGCTTGATCTGAGCGCCTTAATGCTGCGCTGGTACTGACGTGTTGTATTGCTACAGAACGATTTCCAGGACCTGGTGGATGGCATGATGACGCAACTGCTGTCCAAGGACGTCATGTACGACCCCATGAAGCAGATCTGCGAGCGCGTACGTGGGCTATACGGACACCCGATCGATCATGCTTTGTTGATTGTGCTAATTACTCTGTCGCTTGGCGTTAATATTAGTACCCTGAATGGCTGGCCGAGAAAGAGTCTCTGCTGTCCAAGGAGGACTATGAGCGGTGCGCATTGCTCAAGTGAAATAGTGGCTAGACCTAAACTGATCTTGTGGGCACTTCGGTCGTGTAGATATGGCAAGCAGTACCAGTACTTCCAACAAATCATCGCTGTGTACGAGTCAGAGCCGGACAACTTTGCGCGATTGTCGGAGCTGATGCAGGAGATGCAGGAGACCGGTCAACCGCCCTCTGAGATCGTGAAAGATCTTGCACCAGGACTCCAGTTTGATGACGAAGGCATGCCCGTCATGCCAAACATGGTGCGTGAATCGAACTCGTGACTTTGTATGCTCACGGACTTCGATTGACAATATGTGACTGTTTGCAGGGCGCTGGTATGTTCCCTGGCATGGCAGGAATGCCCGGCATGCCCAGTACGTTCTTAGCATCACTGCATCACCTCAATCACGCACATCTTTCTGACCGCGTTCTCTTGTGCTTGACACAGTGGGAGGAGTTCCAGGCCAGGAACAGTGTTCGCTCATGTGAGATCAATGTTATTCCTCAAGTAAACTCAGTTAGTGCCCCTTTCATTTCCGCGTTTACCAGTATCTTGAATGCTCCAGGCATCAAAAAGGTTTTGTTTGGTTAAGGTTGTTCGTAAAATGGACCACAATAAATATCCTGCCACGACAATTGAAGACATCATGCAGACGTACTCGCAATACGATGCCGAGACGGATGAGGAGCTGGAGACAGTGGAGTGCTCCTGGTGGTCAAAACCAGTCCATTGCATTTGCTCCAGCGCCAGTTGCGACGGGGATCTCTCTCGTGTGCATCAGCGCTGCAACATCGCCGGGAGGTATCGACTTCCTTGCGCAAGTCTTCTCAAGCGCGTAGAGCGTCTGCGCTTGATTGCCAACGAGGTAAAGACAGTGGAACGTCGATGCCCAGCGTAATCGTCCAGCGTGAGCGGTCGGTACCAAGCGAAGAAGAAGTTTTCCTTCAGACAGCCCTGGCGCTTCGGGTTCTTAGGCTGGAGCCGTATGCTGCGGATCGCGGGAGCAAAGGGCACCACTGCTTTGCTCAGATTGTACGGAAGGACATATTAGCACAGAGCATCGAGCGCGTTTCGTTGTCGGTGGATGAGGTCAAGAGAGCTGATATATCGTCCAGGCGGAAAGCTGGAGCCGAAGAAGAGTTCAACTGGCACATGCTGTGCTTCATGTCATCACAGGAAGAACTCAGGGTGTGAAGAGCGCGCGAATCGCTAGGAAAATGAGAAGCCAGATCAGTCTGGCGGTCAAGAGTCCCATGGAGCAATCTTGCGCGACCTAGGCAATGCGCAGAGGATGCAAGCGTATGTTTGCCCAATCTCACGCAAACGCTTCTATGGCACTGTCGTCAGCTAAGCCGGTTTTTGTTTTTAAGCGTTCCTCCTCCTGAGAGCCGGAAGCGCCATTACATGAATTGGTTGGGACGTATTTGCAGTTCCAAGTCAAATGCTGGCAAGATGAAAAGACGCATCGTGAGCGCGAGTTTGAATTCAAAAGGATCAAGGCCAGTCGTTGAACGAAGTGGCAAACTGACCTCGATCTCCGTGCGACGAAATGAAACTACGCCACGAAGAGTTCGCTGCAGATGGATCTTCTCGCGCGACGCAACGATTATGAACAACCTTAGGTGCTTCAAGAGTGTATTCCTTCTTTTCTGGGGCTTACTTGTTCCCAACTGGCTTCGCGACTTGACGACACTCTTGTGCCAGCAATCTCTGTCTCACTACGTATATTCGGTGATTTCCGGTGTTTGTTGCTCGAGACCTACAGCAGCACCAAAACTTTGTAGCGTTGCGACATGTATTTCTTCAACGAGAACGATGATTGCTGAACGCCTCTAATGTAATATTCTATTGTTGTAGGTCCATGTCTATTCCTTCTCGACGCTCTTGGGATGCAACCAGTTCTGGTAGTGTGATGTACCAGGGCCAAGCAGCCGCTCGAGGATCTTGTCGACACATTTCTCGATCTCGCACAGGTGGCGGATGTAGGCCAACTTAGGCCACACCGCGCGCTGCCCGCCTTCGATATAGCGCCTCATGTCCTTCACAGTCGGATTCAAGATCGCCTTGATGCCGATGGATTCCAGGAAGACAAAGTCAGGGATGATTGTAACGTTGCCGGAAAAGTTCTGCTTGAAGTATCCGCTGAACTGGTGGCCATAGATCTTGGGAAACAGTCCCAGGAAGGCCAGCATGCGCAGACGGTGGCGCACGTCAGCAGCGATCACACTCTCGAGAGTGTGGAACAGACTGTAGCGGAATTTGGGCGAGTCAATGTCGTCGCTCACAAACGGGACCACGTGCGGATTGACTTGAGAGACGATGAAGTTAGTGACGTTGAAGCAACTGGCCATGGTCTCCATCGGCAGATCGTGCTGGATGCTGCCGTCGACCCATTCCTTGCCTGGAGAGACGAATGGAACGATGTTGCCGTTGAAATCTCGAGCCATCAATTGCTTTCCCTTCATGATACCTGGGAGCGAGCAGGAGACGGCCACTGCACTCCAGAGAAGCACATGGGGCGACGTGATGTGGCTCAGCAGCAGCTTCTTTGGGCCCTTGTGGCCAGTGATGTCCGAGGCAGAGACCGTGATGCAGACATGACGCCCTGTCTTGCGGAACGCGTCGAGGAACGTGTAGTGCATCATCTTCTCGGGTGCGTGCATGGGCTCGCCAAAGTAATGCCGTGTGGTGCGCTCAAACATGGCGCCCTCCACCAGGAACCCGGTTTTGACGCAGTGGATAAGCTGGTCCAGCAGCGGTGGGAACCACCAGATCCCCAGAGGAAAGTACTGCGTTGAGATCTTCTCGTGGAGCACATCGTTGAGCAGCTCTGCATTGGTCTTGCAGGCCGTGAAGGCAGCTGTGATGGAACCCCCAGAAGAGCCCGAGATCACATTCGGCAGCAGATCGGCGTCCAGGAGCGCTCGGATGACGCCCATGTGGTACATGGCGATTGAGCCGCCGCCACTCAGACATAGCGCTGTGGATCCAAACGACTGTTTCATGCTCTTGAACATGGACACTTTGTCTTCAGTAGTGAGATCGGCCGGGTCTGCGTCTGCCAGCAGCTCCATGGACTCCATCACTCGCTCATGGTAGTGCTCGATCACCTGCTTGGTTCCCGAGTTGCACTCCAAGTGCAGGCTGGCCGAGTCAATGCCGAGCTTGTTGCGCATCACACCGGCGGCCACGATGTACTTGAGCTCCGCGATGTCGTTGTGCTCGATCGCAGCCTTGAGAATCGCCATGTTTTGCTTGAGCTGGTAGAAGTCGCAGTGCTCCAGATCTTCCTTCGTGACCGTGGTCTTCCAGTGCTGCTTGTTCTCCAGCACGTCCAGGTACGTGGCCATGTGGAACCACTCTTTGTACGACTTGGTGGTCTTCATGAGCTGGCGCAGCGCCTCAGCGTGCTTGGCTGTGACGCCGAACAGGTGCACGTACATGCTCTTAGTTATGGATCGGGTGAACTTGAGCGCTTTGACTGCGAAGTACGCGGCCATGGAGACCACGATGCGCAGCATCTGGTACAGCGCGACGACCCACTGGACGATCACGACGATCTGCAGTGCGCAGAACCAGCCGATGGACTTGTACTTGCGCACCATGGCCACAGCCAGCAAGATGGCCGCCAGCACAGCTGATCTCCTTAGCATAACGTGCGGATCTTTCATCATGTCGCCCGTCACGTACTCGTCCAGCCATTGGAAGAAATTCCAGCAGTCCTCGGCATCACTGGCTGACCAGCATGGCTGCGGTGGCAGGGCGCCCAGCACTCGTACCACGGCACGCTGTACCAGAGCATAGCTCTGGCTCTGCAGCGAGGAGAAGTTGATGGAAGACTCCATCAGCAGGTTCACGCAGTAGGTCGTGGCGCCAACGACCACGACGTGGCCGCCGATCACGTTCGCGATGAACCGCGCGAGCCGGTCCGTGTCCTTCCAGGCCGCCGACTGCACGGCCAGCGGCGGCAGCTGTGGCATCGAGCCCTTGCGTGGAAGCGTCTGCGCTTTCATTTCTCTCTGGTGCGTAATCTCCGCTTGGTGCCTTGGCGATTGATCGACGAGCGCAATGCGGCGCGTGACGCGCCTGGCGTCATCGTCCAGATCTTTGCGTTTGGATAGTGTACCGTCGTACCTGTTTAATAACAAATATTGTTAATGAAAGGGAATCTATGTGGTGCACATAGTAGTGTTCCAGTGCGCGCATTGCCGCATTCGAGAAGCTCAAGGGAAAAGAGAGCAACCATGCCGGCACTGAGTGCGGAGGAGCTGGAGCTCATGGAGAAGGACCGCGCGGAGAACCCAGGTACAGAGCCAGTGCAAAGTACAGGCACATTGCTGCTGAGCGGGCAATGGCAGCCGTGCGCCTTGATTTCGCGGCTGTTTGAGCGCAGTCTCACGTTACTGTGGACTCTGTATCGTAGGCTGCTTCTACTCCACGGCACTGTCGCAATCCTGCCGGTCTATTAATGGCGACAGCAAGTGCGAGACCTTGAAGAAGATCTTCCGCCAATGCCCTGGACAATCAAAGGTATGAGCAAGTGGCGGTGGGTGATGCGTATGGATGGAGTACTGATCCATATGGAACGCGCTCTGCTGTTTATAGGAGCTGATCTCCAATCGCAAGGAGATCACGGAAGACGAGCACAGCGGAGAGTCCTCTGCCGACGACTTTATGAACCGCGAGCGAATGGATCGGTTTGTAGCGCATTAATCTTTGGAGCTGCTGCCGTTTGACTGACTTCAATTGATTGCCATGATGATAGCAACGGTGATTCTGGCTTTGAATCCTTCTTCCGATCGGCCAAACCGAGGTCCGTGGGTCGTTGCAATATAGGGATTGGCTTAATGCAGGCATCTGAATGCGGTCAACTGTCTACAGAGATGACGGTTTTGAAGCTCAGCTGAGTCCGTTCGACTTCTTGCGACAAGAGATGCTGCGTCCATTCGAAGGTAGATACATCTTATATCATGGAAGACACATTCACGTATTGAAGTTGCAAATATTGGTGCATTGCTAGGATTCTTTGGAGGTGGCGTGTTTGGAGGTGGCCCAGACATCTTCGAGGGAATGGAGCAGGAGTTTGAGCGCATGCCCACGCAACCCCCACCGGTATTTTCACGTCGGCCGTCAAATGCACCAGCCACACCGCAGCACCCTCCACACTACTCGTTCCATCCGTCGGGAGATACTCACCGTATGCTGCCTTTGCCTTTTGTTTTCCTGTCTGCGTATGCACTAACTGATGGAATTCTACGTGCCTTGAATAGCGACGAAGGACGCGAAAAAGCAAGCTGACAAGCAGCATGACCTGTTCGAAGGATACTCGGGTCGTGTGGAAGAAATCTGAGAACAGATTTATCAGCACCTGAGCACACCCGACCAATATTATTATCATGCTAAAGCTGAAGAGCTAAGAACAATCTCAACATGATGTGGTGTGTGAACGCTGATCCTGTGGTATGTCCAGTGCCAAGATAGTTCTATTCGTCGATCCGGTGGATTGCAACCGATCACATGGAACGCGTGACCTGGACTTTTGTACCCAGATCGACAAATTAGGTGGAAACTTTATAAAAAACCTTGCACCCACTTGCACCCAGAACGGTCGCCACTGTAAATCAGCGATCCTGACACTTGCTCACAACTCGTTTTTCCACCAACTCCGCAGACGACAAGCTCCCCCCTCCACCCCGGTGCGTCAAACAGGCGCAGTTCAAGCTATCAAGATGGACCAACTGGACGTAGAATCGTTCTTCGCCTCTGCATTGCAGAAGATCGGCGGCAATCTCACGCACCAAGATTTGCGCGAGCGTTATCCTTCTCACACTGAAGGTCCCGCAATCGCCGTACTTGATCAGTGCAAGTTCTACGAAATGTTTGCCGCCGATCCGAAAGTTGAGGCTGAGAGGCTTGATCGTGCTCGCCAAGAAGCCAAAGCGCGTCTTAGTGAAAACGAGTACTGGACGATTATGATGTCCGACAAGCACCACCCACTCCGGAAACATCGGCGATACGATTTTCGCTTGAACGACCAAGAAAAGACGCGACTGGCTTTGAACGGCTTTGCTGTCTCCCAGCGATTGCAGGCCAAGAGTTTCGCCGACATCTACTACCAACTGTACTCGGACGATATGCCCGTGTATATCACGGCCGACTCGGTGCTTCACGCTTGGCATCAAAGCTTTGATGCGCTGCTTATCGACCTGGAAGAGAAGTACTGCTTCGCGACAATTGAGTCCATGCTGCAAGAAACAATTGCGCATGGCGCTCTTCTGTTCGAGCTGGTATCGTCCGCTCCAGCGGCCAGCAGAGTACTGCT
>JAADVF010000850.1:0-12532 GCA_023334555.1 Elongisporangium undulatum | reverse complement strand
GCTAAACCTAAATATTGTTATATGTTTTATAAGAGGTCATTAGTTTTAACCACCTATATGATTTGACGGGTTTTCAAAATTGAACTTTGCCTTTTGCAAATCGAACTTTGGTTAGCTAAATTCGAACTTAAAAAGGTGTAGTACCGTGATTCCTCAAAGCTACGGTACTGCAGGGATCCCATGATGACCTTTGGCGGATGAAGGGTCAACCTTTGAACGGGCACCGCCAAGAGCCATAAGCCATGAGCTCTTTGCCACCGTCACCCGTGTTCCCAGCGCCAGCAGCAGCAACAGGCAGCAGCGCTCCCTTTAGCGCGCGTCTGGTGTCGAATGAGATGGGCAGCATTCGCCTGGGCGGGTCGGGGCGCCCGGTGCCGATCGCTCGGCGGGTCCTGCGCTCAGGCAACGACGTCGCATCCAGCAACGAGGTGGCAGAGCTTGCTGCGGCGTCATCGCCTACTTCTCCAGCGATTCAGATTGGGCGCAGACTCAATCCCTCGACGGTAAAGAGCGTTGGCTGCAGTGTGAGAGAGCTATTGGTGACGTGACTGCTGCTGCTTCTGTAGCGGATATCGCTGGACTCGACCGCATCTGACATCTCGGAGAGATTCCGTGTGCGGAGAATAATACCGCGGCGTTCGTCGACTTCGCTGGGGACAATGGCATCAACTGATGCGATGCATGCAGGTATCCAGTCAAGGCCCCAGCCAGCACCTACTCGGGCCAGAGCGGAACGACAAACTCAACCAGCAAGCACACCACTAGTTGCTGCTCTCGATGCAACTGGCGGCAGTGATCAGCGCTCCGAACGCTCGAGCCAGCTAGAGATCAAGCGTACATTCCCCCGAACAAGAGTGAAAAACCATACAATTCCAGCGAGCAAGCCATCAACCAACGGAGATGGAAGAGCAGAACAATCTGTCCGCATCGATGACAGCAGAAGCCGTAGACCGACGAGTCTCAGCGTCTCAACAGTCAGGAAGAGAACGCTACCACGAACACGAGTGTCATCTCCCACGGGTGGAGAGAGAAAGCAGCCGCCTGTGCGCACCACGAGCGCTTCTGCGGATCAACGGTCAGCTCTCCCAATGGAAAGCAAATCATCAATTCATGATGAGGCCCAGGCGACAACTCACGCAAGTCCGACTCGTGATTACAGCAAGCTTCCGCCTGAGCTGCTGAAGCACTATACTCACCACATCAAGCATCGTGACCCAGCCCAGCCACCAGCAGTGTCTTTCGTGTCCAGAGTCGACGCAGCCACTGGAGCACTGTCCCCCATTGCACCGTGGCGTCTTCTGGACGAGCGCATCGATCATATTTATGAGGACCCATCGATCGATATGGTGCAGTTAAACCTGTTCCATCCGTTTGCAGCCAACGACAAGGAGCGGAAACTTGCGGAGCGCGAGCGGCTACTGCGAGCAGCGTCTGAATTGCGCCAGCGCGAGCTCAAGCAGAAGCGGGAAAATGATGTCTTGAAGGAACGGAAAGACCAGATCCAGCAAATGTCGGAAGCGATTCGATCAAGAAATAGGCAAGTTGCGATGACGAATCGCACGCAATCACCGTCACCTGCCGCGAGGGAAGCTGCGTCAGCTATTATTGCTCGAAGGAGAGAAGATCTTGTGCCAAAGCGCAAACCCCCAGTCCCGAGATTGAGTGGGACGTCCAAGCCAGGTAAGCGACAGGCATTGAGGAAAACTGCCGTGTCCGACGTCGCAGGTTCGAAACCATCGCTCGCTCCAGAAGCTTCTAAAGTGGCAAGTGGCAGTGAAAGTGGTGGGGATGATACAGTGCAACCAAGCGTCACAGGAACCATTCTTCTAGGCGATCATCATGTATTTGGCGGCATGCCGCATCCAGATGTGACTCAATCGGTGTTGCTGCACACGGACGAAGAGGCCTCAGAACGTGATACCAGAGATCCAGCGTTAAATCAATCAGCAAGAAGTGGCCGTGGCAAAGCTCGCGCGCGCAGAAAAAACAAGCTGCGCAAGGACACAGATGCAGCAGTTCCCCGGCCTGAAACGCTGCAACGAAGGGCACTCGCACGGGAGTTTATGATATTGCAGAAGCAAAGTCGACAGTTTGAGCGAGAAAAGCTCAAGCAGCAGAACGAAATGGAGCAGGAAAAGCGCAGACGGCAAATGGAGGTAAGCTCAATCACTACATTGTTAGGAGCTGCGGTGCTGAGAAGCATGTGTGTCCTTCTCTTGGCTGTGCAGGAGCTTGAGCGCCGTCGTCTGCTCAATTTATGGCAAACCACACGCCGGAAAAAGCGCCAGTTGAAAAATGAAGAGACCAAGATTTCTTCCCAAGCACCGAGTGTTGATGATAAGCCAACACATCAGTTGCAATTGGATGGTCAGTTTCCGACTGTAAATGAAAATGATTTACAGAGTGACCCGATAGATATTTCCGATACTGAAAATGATCGTGGCCGTGCAAATATTACCGACGCGGCGCCTTCACCGTCCAAGACTATGGATTCATCAACGAGTGACGTGGACGGATTCCCTGAGCCTGCAAAAGAAGAAGAAGATCCAGCGATTGTGGACGCTCGACTGAGAAAATTGCTGGATCTGGAGGAGAAGGCGAAATCTCTGATGGCGAAACTTCATGGACTTACCAAGCGCAAGGATTCTGTGAAAGAACCAGCTGTTGCAATGGCCAGACGCAACTACACTGAAAAGCAATTTGAGATCGAGGAGCCAGATATTGACTCGATTCCCCAAGATGATGAAATGGCAGAGAGCGAGAGAGAAGACGATGGAGAAGGTGATCATGAGTCGTTTGCGCTCACTAGTGCGATGGACCAGGACTATGAAGATCGAGTCAGCGAAGGTTCACAGCAGGAATCTGAAAGCTCTGAACAAGCCGATGATAGTGACGAAGATACCGAATCAAACAAAAACTATGGATCCACGCAGTTGGACATCGTCCAAGGCGGTGATTATGAATTCGCCAATCGAATGAGTCGTTTGAGTCCATACGAGATCCAAGCGCAACGTTTTAATGAAGATATTGATCCGGATTTGGACCCAAGAAATATTGGTGTGCATCGTATCGATGTCGTGTTCGCACGAGAACGATTGCGTGAAGAAGAGAGTATATCAGACAAGTCGCATGAAATACGACGCGCTCGCTCCCATTCAGTCGCTTCATCTTCCGATTCCGATTCTGATCATTCAACAAGGAGATCCCAGGCTTCTCGACATCGCACATTGGAAGAATCGCTGGAGCAGTACATGACGCATCTCTGCGTACGCGAGGGGTCGTCTCGCCAAAGCCGCACTGGATCGCACAGCAGTGATGGAAACGCATCTAGTGATCATACCATGAAAAAGGAGAGATCGACTGCTAATAGCAGTGCCTACACTCAGCAACTATCGGTGCGTCATGCCAGAGTTGACATACAGGATGACAGGCTTCGCCAGCTATTTCTGCAAGAAGATGACTCGCTCAGTGTCATCCACAGCACGGCGCTGAAGTTATTGACTGAGAATAAAGAGCAACGACGGCTGAAGTTGGAGCGTGAACGACTCGAAGTAGAGGACATGGAAGCTCTCCACCAACAGGAAAGAGATCGGCAGCTTGAGACGGTCATGGCATCGATTCTTGGCCAGGTGGAAAGTGAACAGGGAGACGACTCTGATCACACCAGTGAAAAACTCGTCATGGACGATGCGTCAGAGACTGGAAATGCGCCATTTGTTACCCTCGAACAGATCATGGAGGCCGTGGAGCGTGAGCGAAGACAAGAACGTGAACAAAACCAGCGAGAGGCAGACGAATCTGCAATGGATTACGACAAATCAGTGCATGAACAACCGAAAATGTCTTGGAATGATATGCTATCGACTGGTGAACCCCTTGAGCGCAAGCTTCCTCGAGTTGCGATAGACACCTCTGAGCTGATCTTGCAAAGGCATCAGCAAGAAGACGAAGCTACCAGTGGTGGTATTGACGAACAACCGCGACTGCTTCACTCACCGCAATCGCTTGCCAAACGCTTGCTTGCGGAGGTGGAGCTGCATGATGCCATCCATGATGCTCACCTGCAGATTTCACTGATGGAACATTCCCGAGCCATTGAGCAGGTCCAACGCGAGACCGTTATGATGGCCAGCGCCTTTAAAGAAGAGATGGAAAACAACTTTTCAACGCATCAGGTCGCGCTTCAGCACGCAACGTTGGAGAAGAAATTCGACAGTGATCTGCAGGATGTGATGCAGAAACTGCAAGACATTCACGAGTTTGAGCAGCAAGAGAAGCAAAAGGCTGCACTGGAAGCTGAACGAGCGCTCAAGCAAGCCCGACTGCAGGAGTTTGGAGCTCAAACGGAGCCGCCAACAAAGGTTGATGCTGCCACTTACGCTCCACTTCGGATGGACACAGGAACGGCTACGGTGGTATACGTAGATACAGGAGTTCAGTGGGATTGTGCAAATGATGATACGAAATCAAAGACAGCGCCGATTGATGCAAGCCAGCAGTCTGAGTACGAACATTCCGAGTCTAATACAGAAGCCATGGCCGCTACAGCGACCGGTGACGATTATGACGACGAAATGTTCGAGTCTGAAGCTGAAAAGGCTGATGGCTCCAAGCAATCAGCTTCGTCTGTTGAAACGGCGGTTGATGCCGGAGAGGAAGACGAAGAAGAGGAAGCGTACGACGAAGACTCAACTGCGTATTCCGAGACCCAGCATTCACGGTCCGATATGCCAGTCGATGCTGTGGTCTTATCTGACCATGACGAAGTGGAGGAGATCGAAAGCCAACCCAGCGAAGAGGAAGATGCAGATGTCCAATCAGACATCCGTTCGATTTCTTCAGAGAGCGAGAACGTGAGAAGCCATGAAGCTGAAAATGTTATCTCGTCTCAGCATGAAGAGGAAATGCAGGACGAAGTCCAAAGTGAGCCGACGGAAGGCGACGATGAAATCGAGTCTGAACACGGATCTGTGATTAGCGAGTCGCAAATGGATCACCATGAACGCGATTCGGTTCAGAGTGAGCACGAGCTGAATGACCAAGCAGGTTCAATGAGCTATGATGATGATTTTGAGGCTTCATCGCCACGTGCAAAGCAAATGCCGATCGAGACTGTTGATGAGCCTGAAGAAAGCGATATCATGGACGGTGAAAGTGACACTGAAGCGAACGAAAACGATACTGTTGCGGAAGAAAGCCAAGATTATAGCGACGACTGTGCGAGCTCACATTCGTCGTCGTCGTTAAAGAACAAGATCCCAGATAAAACAATTCGTTTGGCAGAAGCTAGCTCGCAAAAGCAGACTGTCCAGTCAACGATTGCTTCATCATCTCTATTGGATCGTGCTCCGGTATCCTTGAGAATGGAGGAGTCACGTCCGCGTATTATGATTCCGGAATCAAATAGCACTGACGCGCAATCATACATGAAAGACCTGGAGGTCCGACGTCAAACCGAGGAATCACTGCTGCAGTTTCGTCTGCACGCATTGGAAGTGCGGCTTCAGCATGAGCTAGAACAACTTGAGACTACTACCGGGAACGGAACTCATTGGGTCAACGAGCTGCTGCTGCGACGAGAAGCCCTCAATATGAACTTTTTGGCCGAGAAAGCGAATGTTGAAAGTCTAAAAGCAGCCAACATGGCTCGATACTACCAGGATCTATTGGCATTCCAGGCCTTGACCAACTATGAGCTGCAAGGAGGAGGTGCACCAGCTACGTTTGCCGCACCTGCGAGTTTCGTGACGTCGCCTCGAGTGATGCTGGTCACCCATCATCCTCCATCCGGCCTGGCTCCAGAGGTGACGAGCACCAGCCCACCAGCTCCTGTGAGCATCCAGCCGGAAGAGCAGAGTGGCCAAGCAAGTGATCAATATCGTGATGATGATTTCGCTTCAGAAGATGGATATGAAAAGAGCTCACAGTATTCAATTGATGAGGAGCAAAAGAAAAACGCGAGTGTCTCTGTTCTGTCCGTCGGAAGCGAAGTGGAAGAAGAAGACGGATCATCCAAAATGGGAGAGGATATTGTCTCTAGCCATGATGAAGAAGAAGAAGAGAAAGATCGGCTTAACGATGATATTGCGAGTGAGAAGGACGGCGAGGAAGAATCGGTCATGGAAACGAATGTCATCACGGAAAATGAAGAAGAAGATGAGAATCTGAGCGATGACATCGAAAGTGAGCATGATGGTGACCAGGTCGAAGACGATCCGACACAGTCTGCCGTTGAGGAGATTGATGCTGTTCCAGAGTCAGCCGTAAGTGAGGAAGACGACGATTACGCTGAGGACGATTACGCAGAAGACGATTTCGCATCCGCAAGTACAGCAGAGGATGTCCCAGAGCAACCACAGACTCTTGAAGAAGAGGAGGCAAGCATTGCAAACGAGGATGCAATTGCGAGTGCGGATGATGCGGAAGGGTCCATAGAAGACGATAGAGATGATGATCAAGGAGTTGCCGAGGACGAAGATATTCAAATGGATACCGAAGTGGACGTCAGTATTGTCGAAGCTGAGTTTCCCGATGAAGCATCCGATGCAGTGGATGCATCCGCAGAAGACTATGGTGATGAAGTCTTTGAGTCTGAGGCAAGCCATTCAGTAGCAGTGAAGAGCGACGAATCCAAGCACTCGATAGCGTCCGATGACGTTGCTTCATCCGTCGAGATGGATGCTGGCAGTAAGCAAGAGATTCAGGTCGATGAAATCGCTGAAATGGACTCGATCGCGCAAACTGAAGCTGAGAACGAGATCTCCAGTGTGCATGAGAATGAAAATGGTTCTCTTTTAGATCCTCACGAGGCGAACGACATTGAAAGTGAGCACAGTCAAGGCGAAGTGGAGAGTGACGACGGAGCTGACGGCAACAAACCACCTTCTGAAACAGGGGATGTGGACGAGGACGACATAGCCAGTGAAGCTGGTGCCAGTGGAATTGGCAGCGTCGAAGATGCTTATGAGGAGGAAGATTTTGAATCCGCAAGCGCTATTGACGCGCCCGTGGTGGTGGTGTCATCTGTGACTGCAGATGAAGAAGAAAGCGAACGTGTGTACGAGGATGAATTTGAAGGCTCTGACCTAGAAACTCGCGAAGCCGAGGTCGCAGAGGGTTCTATTGCTGCAAAAACGCATGAAGACGATGGTTATGCTGCCTACTCGGACGAAGAATTTGAAGCTGGATCGGATATCGGCTCTGCAGCAGAGTTGGATCACGACGCCGCTGCTGCAACACCTACAGAGAATCCTAGCATGCTGGAGCTGCTGCATTCCACGGACAATGCTCAGAGTGTTGTTATGATTTACCCTCCTGACGGAACCAATCTACTACAACTCCATGAAAAGACTAGTGTTTCTGCTGAAGCAACAATCAGTCTACTACCGCTCAATGACCAAACTGAAGACGTGGAACTGTCTCAAGATCTTTCGACTGTGTTATTACCCAATGAAGAGAAGCCTGGGGAATTGTCCGAACTGAATGCAAACAGTGTCCAGGCTGTGTCCTTGTCTGGCAGCGATTCAGAGGAAATACTGACCAAGAGCATCGAGAATCACCTCAAACGGCTGAAAGAGATCGAGCAGCAGATCTTGGATCGACGACAGGAGATGAAACAGATTGAAAAGCAGCAGAAAGTGGAGCGACGGCGAGAGGATCTGTGCAACAAAGAGCGTGATCTATGCCAAGAGATGGAGCGCGTGGAGACGCAACTACGCCTGGAGCAAGCCCATTTAGAGCTTGCACGCCATCGCAATCGGTTGGAAGTGGAGCACCTGGCGACAAAGCAGCAGAAGCTCAAGGGCAAGTCATGGCAACCAGATCTGCTCTCTATGTTTGATTATGTGGAAGTTGTAGAGTTCGAAGAGCCGAGAGAGCATATTGACATGGTGATGCGAGTTCCAACTCCTGATTCCGAGCTGATCTCACATAATATGGAGCAAGTCGACCAGCAAGATGGGATTGCTAATGCCCACAATGATGTTAAGGACGTGGAGCAGCCGACATCATTGGATTTACTGGAAGAATACGCATTTACTGAAGATGCAGAAAGCGTTGACTCGGATCAATTTGATGCTCGTGAAGCACCACCAACTGAAGCCTGTAGCGAAAGTATAATGGCGGATACGTCGATCATTGATGTGGGCAGCACTGACGTTCACATAGAGCAAGAAGAGCAATCACGAACTGTTAAAGCAGACGAGATTCCCGTCAGAGCACGGCCAAGCTTGTCATTATCGCATTCTAGGGATCTACTTGCTAGCTTCGACTATATCGAAGATGTGGAGGAGCCAGCTGAATATCCAAGCCAAGATCTACTCGCGCAGTTTGATTTTGTGGAAGAAGTCGAGCTGCTTGAGCCTGAACTCTTGAACCAGGAGCAAACTCCTGCTGCTGGCGAGGCTACCTCATCTCCAGATCACGAAATCGACTCGAGTGGTGACCACAGCATTGCGGAATCGAACGAAATGGAGCCTTACGCACACTTTTCAAAGGCTGAAGAATACGACGAATGCGAACCGGATGAACAACAGTTTTGTGCTAATAGTTCAGCCGCACTAGTGGACAAGTCTGCTTCCACTATCAACGGCTTGGACATGGAAGCGGATATAGAAGCAAGCGCTTCCACCGTGAGCGACCATGAAGAGGAATTGCGTATTCAGCAAGTCGACCGAATCACGGAATTGATTTATCATGACGTACTTACAGCGTTGGATGAAGGTAAGCAGACCATTGCTCCGTTCTGTAGCTGTATGAATCGCTCATTCTCTGTAAATGTGCTAGGTCTTCGCATCGAAATGCATTTATCTGAACCCGTAACACTCGAAGAGACCGAATTGCTTGCCCTCGGGCATCGACAACAGGAAGCTGATGCGTATTGTTCAGCAGAGGGAGACAAGAGCCTGGATTGTGATTCGAATTTGAATCAAAAATGCGGCGACGACGCAGAGGACGAACTAGGAGAGGAATCAGCGGCAGCGATAGCTCAGCAGCCAAACGATACCACTGCTCATGACGCTGTCTACGCACGGATCGCAGATTCACTATTTACGGATGTGTACGAAGAGATTCTGGCCAGTGGAATGCAAGGCCGGCATCAAACACCAGCGCAAAGCAAGCCTGAAGCCAGATCGACGGCACCAGTAGTACAAGTCAAGCAACCAGCTGCTATCGAGACCCCAACTATGTCAAAGCGTTGTATGGATTGTGCTCATGCCATCTTGGCGGAGCTCTCTCTGGCAGACGATGGGCAGGTAAGGAACCCATTGCCATGCGCTTGTTGTCGACAAAGAAAGGAGCCACTGAGTCTTGCTGCAATGTATTCAAGATTCACCTGCCAACAAGTGCGAAGGACTCGTCGGAGGACCCGCATACCGCCATGGTTTACGACGTAATCGCTGAACTGTTGGCCGATGGTTTCGGGCCCCAATCCAATGGAGGATCGCTTGAAGAATGTCGGTCCATTGTCCTGCGCGAGATCGAGACGCTGCTGATGGTCCAACGCCTTGGACACGACGACCTGGAGCATCAGATCCGGCGCGTGTTTACAGCGGAAGGCGAGAGCCACAGCGACGATCGTGCGGAGACAGGCGTTGAAGAAGCGCATATCAAGGCCCAAATACGCTCTAGCGTGTCAACTGCTGCGCGCACGATGGAGTGCAGGCTGCTGGTTCCAACCGCACCTCGCACTTTACCAACCAAGAACTCCGAGCTGCGTCGTCCTAGAAAGACTGGGGCCATGGCCACTGCGATCACGCAAGAGCTCGACAATCTCCAGGACAGGATCGCTAACTCGATCTATCAAGACCTGCTTACGCAGCTGTAGGCAGCACTGAGAACTCAGCCCTCGTTGGTCAAAGCTCCAATAGCTGAACACTTCAAGCTGATCCCATCGACTAAACTGCAATAAATGGCTCCACACACTGTTACGCTGGCCCCGTCTCTGCACCAAGCATCAGATTCTGAGGCGCGCATCAGGTTTGCAAGGTTTGAAGCCACGTGCCTTGGATCCAATCCTTGCTCGTGTTCTCTACGGTACGCGGCCCGCGCGTGGACCTCCTCTCTGGATCCGATGGATGGACGGCCGGAATGCCTTCCGCATGCATGTACAGTATGCATATGTACTAATGCAACGCATGTATACTACTAATGGGCGCCGCTGGTGGCGTCACCACCCCATCGCCATCGTTCTGGACAATGGGGCGACAAGCAAGGACGTCCAACCCATGACGCCAGAATAAAGAGTCGAGTTGTTCTCTACTGTACATCATGAAGGCCCATCGCCTGTGAGACATCCATCCCGTCCTGTCGCTTCCTCATGGAGAAGATCGCCATGAGCATGCACTTTTTGGGGTTGGTTGGTGTATTAAGCTTTGGTGGTGAGGTTAGCTAAAGATAAGACATGAACGCGACGTGATGAGGGACGCAGGAGCTGGTTAGACGACGCCCCACGTGCTTCCGTAGCTGCTCGAGTGCTTGAGAAGGCCGTACTCCGGGTGCTTGTGGCGCTGGTGGATGCGGTCCAGCTCCACGAGGCTCAGCACGGCGGAGCAGAGCCCGAGGAAGCAGCCAAAGCCGAAGGGCACCATGCAGTCCTCGAACGAGAAGAGCACGGAGAACGGGTCCACGAACTGCAGCGTGGACGCCAGGAAGAAGCCGAGCGCGCTGAGCCAGTTGAGCCCCGTGACCCACGTCTCGAGCGTCGTGAGCCGCCAAGAGAACCACTGGTGCACGACCTCGACGTGGGCCAAGTAGGCGCTCAGCAGCATGAAGAACGAGCCGACGAAGAATGGAAGCCAGTAGCCCAGAATGAGCGCAAAGTCGGACCGGCCGACGTCGATCACACCGTAGTTGGCGCCGGCGTCGTTGCGCAGCAGCAGGAACGCGCGCGAGAACAGGAACAGCAGCGAGCCGGCCGAGCCGAGGCACACGGTCCAGTAGTCGATGCGCGATGGGAAGAAGCCGAGGAAGCGCTTCTCCAGCAGCGGCTCGCGGCCGTGGAAGTACTCGTCCAGCCACATCTACAGACAAGACAGACAGACAGACCGCATCGTCAGAATTGGGGCCGGAGCAAAGAGGCCAGCAGCGCATGATGCACCGTCTTACCTCGAGGTTATGGCAGCAGTTGATCACTTCGAAGTAGCTGAGCAGTTGCCAGAGCAGGTAGCAGACCGCTCCGGCCAGCAGCGGTAGGTCCACGAGCCGGTGCACGCCCTCGGGCACGGAGCCGTGCGCCATGGCCTCGCCCATGAAGCCCACGAGGAAGAGCGTCTGCGCCAGCACGGCGAACAGGCCGCCCCAGAAGCTCAGCGAGTAGAGCTTCCAGGGCTTGCCGTTCCACGCGTAGTACAGCGTGGTCATCATCTTGCGGTGCGCGCGCGAGGACCAGACGATGCGCTTCTGGTCGGCCGTGTAGAAGTCCACAAGCGTGGGAGAGAACGCGTCCACGCCGTAGTAGATCGAGCTGATGTGCTCGGCGGGAACAATGAGGTCCTCGGACGCCACGCGCGAGGAGCTGGCGGTCGAGCGCGGCGAGCTGGCCGTGGACGAGGCCGTGGACTCACCGCCGCGGTGCAGCAGCGGCAGATCCTGCTGCTTCATGGCCGGGTCGTACTGGTGCTGCAGCAGGCGGTCGTTGACAGCGGCAGTGTGCAGCCCCATGAGGATCGTGAATGGGCGGTCGGGAAGGAGGTTACGCTCCAAGGGAGGTTACAATGGCGAGCGGCCGGCTGGTTGGTTTATGAGGGGCGAGTTTAAATATGGAAACGCTGGCGGCTGGTGGCCCAAAAACGATCTTTGGGACCCAGGGGACGGGCGACGTATACCTACTGTTCCTTGCGTCCCCGTCGTTGAGGATAGGTACAGTGGGACTCCTGTGATAGAGAATAAGTGCTGGCAGGCAACAGTGATTGCGCAGCGGTTCGACAGTGCACCGACCTCTGATTAATGAAATACCTGTTATAGTAGGTATATTTACTATATTTGATATTTATATGGTTTATAAAGGTATACATCCGCGGGAAGATTGGGGTTATACGAATAGTGTATACTCGCTGCACTTTGTGGCGGGGTTGGCGTCTGATTTTATACATGATGCGTCGCCTGATTTTTCAGGTATACATCCCTAAGCCGCGAGGAGACAGGGGTACACTTCCCTGGCCCGGTTATGCGTAACCTTAGGGCACAAAAGCGCGGGAGAGACGACCTCGAGAATTTTTGAAGCTTGAGTGCAGTGTGGTGATGGCCACAGAACCAGGGATGCTTCCTGCAACCTCCTTCAAAATCAGTATATGTCACACATTTATGAGCGACCAACCAATCAAAGAGTGGCACTTTCGCAATGTACATCTGTGATTGGCTGAAAACGTAGTATAGGCAAACATAAAAACAGATAAAATCGACCTTGAAGTTGTCAGGACGACCATTGAGTGCGCACGGCCACACGTCGCAGATGCTGAAGCCACGATATCAGACTGAGAGATGACCATGATCACGACGAGCAGCAGCGACACAGAAGATAACGGTCATTGCT
>JAADVF010000085.1:0-62204 GCA_023334555.1 Elongisporangium undulatum | reverse complement strand
TTCGTACTTAAGTGTACCAAAAGTTGGGTACACAGGAACCTCCATAGCCCCCGCAGAAATCAGGGTATCACATTAGAAGGGGTATGTAGTTAGGTAGGATAAATCCAGTAGGAGTCAGTCTAAGTGCGAATAGGCTAAATACACTCAGTCTTAAATCTACTTCCTCTGTAGTAAGTCGCGCCAAGGACTAGCGCGACAGAAGCCTTAGCTTCACGCACCTTTGTGCGTCGTGCTGTGTGACTCTCGTCACAAGATCAATTCAATTCACTTTCCAATTTTCCCAATTACTACTTAGCTCAGTATGCGAACCGCACAAGATCGGTTCACAGACGCGTCTTTGCATAGAACTATGTGTTGTGAATCACTGGTGCTGGGATAGTAGAAGTAACACCGGCAACCAACTTCAATGCGAATCTAGAGCGAATGTTGCTGGCTGCCGCATCCATATCACGCCTCATTTTATCTTCAAAAGACCCGTGTGTAGGCGCAGTGTGTTGGCATTTGGATACGCTCTTGAACATTGCATCCTGAATACGAAGTGATTGCTTTAAGCCTTTGACGGTGTGTTTTGGCTCGAAGATGCAGATTCGGGGGTGATATTTTCTTTGTCATCAAAATTATAGCTTGTGGTTATCTTCATGTGTTATGTCTTGGTCTGACAATTAGCAATCTCCGAGATCACCATAGAAGTGCCAGTGTCTTGATGCTAGTGATCATTACCCGGATATTTATACGTTCTTTAAGCCATTAGTGATGTCTGTGATGACGAAATTCTGAACCATTACGTTCGAATTAAAATATTCAGCTGCTGGTCGCTTGTGGCCGCAGTAGGGGAAAGTAAAACCGCCTCCAAAGTCCTCAGTTAAAATTTGCATGATTGTCAGCCGAGCGTGCTCGGCCGTCTCCTCGTCCGGTTTAGCCTCCGTGTGATCTGCAATGATTGTTGGTGGTGGGGTCTGGTTTGGAGCGTTGATTACAACATATTGTTTTACAAAGCTGCTATTGCCTGGCGTTGAACTATCGCTGCGTTGACATGCATGTCTTTCTCTTCTTTAAGCGCCTGCTGATGAAAAGCCTGATAGCTAAACAAGAATTCCCAAGAGCGTACTGAAGACAGAACTGCAGAACGAAAATATTCTGGGCACACTGCCAAAACTAATTGAATAAGTCAATTATGGGGTCTGATGTTTCGGTCCGAGTCACCTCCAAGCGTTTTAAATGTGAATCAAACAACGATATTTTTCATTCACACCCACGCGAGCATGAATACTTTTTGCTGCCTTTTGGTCTGTTGTGCTAAACACCACTACCGTCAACACACAAAAGAAACGCACAACCCAGGCATCTGTCGGCCATGCAACAGGGTGCTGCAATTTTCTGTCGCTTGGCGATAATTTCAGCCAATGCCCACGACTATCAACAGCATTACCCTCAACATTGCCACTAATAGCAGCGCCACAAGTCCACAGCAGTGCCATAGCCACGAACAGCGCTATCTACCGAATCAGCATTAGCGATAGCTGCAGCGCCATGGCAACCAACAGCGCCACTGCAGCGCCACCGTGGTGGCCTATACAGCATTTGCACCAATAATTTGTGTGGTGCTGGGTATTTTTCTTTTTCTATTTATAAAGGATTCTTTTTTGTCGAGAAAGTTTGTATTTCGAGATGTTATTCAATCGCAAGTATTGATGAGTCTATCTCTTGATGATAGAATGGACGGATATGGGGGACACCCGCCACTTGCGGTGATGCAATTACAGCCAAAAGACAATGTTTGGAGGTATGCATGATACGAATATATTGTCAAGTGAATGGACTTTGTAATGGTATATGTGTTGTGTCGCAGCGCTATCGAATAAAACTTCCCCCAAATTGTGGGCATATAGGCAAAAACGGTGTTAATAGGATGACTTAATTCCGATTTGCTGGTTAGATGGAACTGACAAACTGTAGTACAGTATTTTAGGGCATCTATTATTTGTTACAGTGCAAATTTAGGCCGAAACCTTGGTCTTGATGAAGTGCAATAGCACAGCCGCTGGACGCTCTTCATAGCCCTTGAGCGTCTCGTGGCTGGACGTGATCTGGTCGCCATTGAGGCGGTTGAGAAGCGCCACACAAACCACAGCCACAGGAATGTTCAGCTTGTAGCAGAAGGCCGCAAAGCCGCGTGCCTCCATCTCGATGTTCTTGACGCCACTTGCTGCGCATGACTGTAGGAACTCCATCTTGTCCTCGATGGTGTATTCGCAGATGGCGCCATCGAGGCGGCCCTGGCCTTCATAGAAATCGTCGCAAGTCATAGTCTTGCCAACGGTGTACGGGATCGCGAGCGCTTCAGCCGAGACAGTGAGCTCGTCCGTGACCGCCTTGGTGCAAATGGCTGGGCGCTTGATGGTCTTGCCCAGCACCGCGACCTCGTGCACGGACTCCATCTTGTTGTTGACGCCCTCGGACGTGAACACAACGGTGCCACCCTCGACGCCAATGCCACCGCTCGTGCCCATGCGGATGTACGTGGTGTTGTGCGCGCCGGCGTATTCAAGCAGCTTGGTCACCTCATGCAGCAGAATCGACACGGACGGCATGCCCATGCCATGATTCGCCACGAGCACGGGGCCGACCTTGTACAGCACGTAGCGTGATGTGCTGCCGATGGGCGTGAGCGCGTAGCCGAAGGGTGTCTTGATGTTCAGCGTCTCGCCCACACTGCGCGCGAACTGGGTCATGCGGTCCGAGCTGCCGCCGGTGACGAAGAACTTAACGTCGCCGAACAGATCGACGATCTGCTGCTGCTCCTGCTCGGAGCACGTGAGGCCGATGTGGTAGAGAACATCGGTCGTCAGGTCGCGGATGTTGCTGTTGGTGACGTGGTGGAACGCGCCCTGGGCCGTTGGGGACGAAGGCATGGCTGGCTGGGGCTTCGAGATGTACGCAGTGCGAATGCAATTGGAAAGTGGAGACTAACTGAGGCAGCCACGTGGGCGCCGCGTTGTCCGACTACGCGACACGCTCTGCGCGCATTCAGACGCCAAGAGTTGGCTGCCTGCGCAGAAACACGGTTCAGATCCGCTGTCCGTAGTGATCGGGAACGCGATTGGCTCGCTGAGCACAAATGGGTGGCGTGGAGTCTGGCCCAAGTTGCAGACTGCACCGTGTTTTAGAACGTGGGTCGTCCAATGTTTGGGTATTTTTATCAATAAAGGGCGCGATTGTAAAGGATCAGTAGCAGATTTTCAGCGGCATATCTAACCCACTTTTGACTTTTGAATCGCGTTCTTCAACCCCAGCCCATTGTCTGAGGTGCCCCAGATTCAATGTGCGTTCAATAGCGACAGCGGGCATGCGATGAAGCAGAACTGCTCTGAGTCACAAGCGAACCAAGATGCCACGTTCGGTACAGTAACCTTCCATCGAGAGTGTTTGTTCCGACTATCATCAGCTCATCGCTGAGTTGAATCTGATTTGGCCGACAAAAGGAAACGGTACCGACACCAAGGTGTCGTGTCCGGAAGTAGGTCACAGTGAGCTACTCCACCCAGAGCCTACATCAGACAGAGAGACTTGCGTCCTGAAGAGTCTGACTGAGCGTCAATGTTCATGTTCAGTGGCTGCAACTGTTAAAGCTGATCAAGTTGCGGCTTGTGAACGAGCAAGCACGAGAGGCCAGACCAAGCAAGACCTTCAGAATATGATTTGGGTACATACGCACCCCAATAGCACTGCAGTTGACAGCTTTTGTCTAGAACCCGATTCGAATGAAGCTAATGCGTTATCAATGCGCAGAATCGTGGCCTCAGTATTGATGTCAGATCTTGGGCGCAACCACGATCGACTGGTTGGAGCGCCTTGCACTGGCAGTTGCTCTTGATCTTGTTTTTGTCATCCTTAACTTCGACGGTCTTGTACTCGAAGTACAAACATTCCCAGTTCATCATCACGCGGGGTCGCTTTTCAAATTTGAACGCATTTTATACAAATCAAGGAGTTTTCTTTTCAAATATCCCAAAAAAGGGTGTCACGTTGCATCGATATAAATACATTGGCTATACAGTATACGTATTTTGTAATTACGTCCTCGCGGCCCTCTCCCTCTGGCCCTGTTCCCGCCCTTTCCGCCCAGAGCCGAGCGAGCGTGCAGGAGGAAGGACCCACCGTCCCACGAGCGTTCTCCGGTATACTAAAGGCCAGTCATTCTCCAAGTTGCGCTGCGAAAGACGCCCTCATAACGTGTTTCAAGCCTTCGTCACCTCCCAGAACAACCCCAAGTCATCAACATGCGTGAGATCCTTTCCATCCACCTCGGCCAGGGCGGCATCCAAGTCGGCAACTCCTGCTGGGAGCTCTACTGCCTCGAGCACGGCATCCAGCCGGATGGCCAGATCCCGGCCGACTCGATGGCCTCGGGCGACGACGCCTTCTCTACCTTCTTCTCCGAGACCGGTGCCGGCAAGCATGTGCCCCGGGCCGTGTTCGTTGATCTCGAGCCCACGGTGTGCGACGAAGTGCGCACGGGCACCTACCGCCAGCTGTACCACCCGGAGCAGATCATCTCTGGCAAGGAAGACGCAGCCAACAACTACGCGCGTGGTCACTACACCATCGGCAAGGAAGTCGTAGACTTGGTGCTCGACCGTGTGCGCAAGCTGGCCGACAACTGCACGGGCCTGCAGGGTTTCATGGTCTTTAACGCTGTCGGTGGTGGTACCGGTTCCGGTCTTGGTTCGCTGCTGCTGGAGCGCCTGTCCGTCGACTACGGCCGCAAGAGCAAGCTCAGTTTCACTATCTACCCGTCGCCCCAGGTCTCGACTGCTGTCGTGGAGCCGTACAACTCGGTGCTCTCCACCCACGCTCTGTTGGAACACACTGATGTGGCCATCATGCTCGATAACGAGGCCATCTACGACATCTGCCGTCGTTCGCTCGACATTGAACGACCGTCGTACACGAACCTCAACCGCATTATTGCGCAGGTCATTTCATCGCTCACCACGTCGCTGCGCTTCGATGGCTCCCTCAATGTCGATATCACCGAATTCCAGACCAACCTGGTGCCGTACCCGCGCATCCACTTCATGCTGAGCTCGTACGCGCCCGTAATCTCGGCCGACAAGGCCTACCACGAGCAGCTCTCGGTGGCTGAGATCACCAACAGTGCCTTCGAGCCTGCCTCCATGATGGCCAAGTGCGACCCCCGTCACGGCAAGTACATGGCCACGTGCCTCATGTACCGTGGTGACGTCGTGCCCAAGGATGTGAATGCAGCCGTTGCTACCATCAAGACCAAGCGCACGATCCAGTTCGTGGACTGGTGCCCTACGGGTTTCAAGTGCGGTATTAATTACCAGCCTCCTTCGGTCGTTCCCGGTGGCGATCTTGCCCGCGTGCAGCGTGCCGTGTGCATGATCTCTAACACCAGCGCCATCGCTGAAGTGTTCTCACGTATTGACCACAAGTTCGATCTGATGTACGCCAAGCGCGCTTTCGTCCACTGGTACGTGGGTGAAGGCATGGAGGAAGGCGAGTTCTCCGAGGCCCGTGAAGATCTGGCCGCCCTCGAGAAGGATTACGAAGAGGTCAGCGCCGAGACCGCCGACGGCGAGGAGGAAGACATGGGCGAGGAGTACTAAAACTGCCCAGCGTCTCCAGATCCACGCAGTGCCCAAGGTGTCGTAGATTAGCTTATATTACTCTTTCACATTCTTTAGCTCGATGGACTAACTAAACCGTGACGTAATGAATGTAGCCATTCTCTATCTCTATTTAGTGACTCTTGATCTTTGTCGTCAGGAGTCACTTAGCTCCAAACTCAAAGACGGGTGAGCACAATGAAGTAAAGCAAGTGACGGTGAATGTCTGCCGATCTGATGTTCATGTTTCTGTGAACGCCTGCAGCTACTTGTTTGGTTTCAACTCGTTCCATGGAACAATGGGAAATCGGTGGGAATACGTGGGACAATATCGTTGTACAGAAAGTTAAAAGAGCGGTGGGGTCCTTCATGGGAAAACTAAGTGCTACGGCTACTGGGAAATGAGTTCTGGAGGGCGGTCTAAGATTCGCTTGTGATGAGCGATGCCTGCTAGTGGAAGAGTGCAGGAGGGTATTCATATTGGTACACGCTTGATCACGACGAAGCGGTGTGAGAGGCTCATGGCTCATGACCTCAGACGAGGCAGCCGTAGTCCGGCGAGATCTGGAGGAACACGTCGTCGAAGAACCGCTCGCTGCTGTAGTCCATGTGGTTCGAGTGGTCGTTGAACTCGTCGTCAGCCTCGTTGAGCGAACGCACTTCCTCGTACTTCATCTCCGTCGGCATAAAGTCGTGGTGCGAGTTGTCCAGCGCACAGCCACTTGACGGATGGTCGCCCTCGGCTTCGTCCACGTGGTGTGGTCGCATGATCACGGGCTTGTTGTCCGTCTGCGGCTCGTGGGTGTAGTGGTCGTAGGTGTTTCCGTACGGGAACTTGGCGTTCACGTAGGCGCTCATGGCGGCCTCCCTGGAGCCGAGGCGCATGGCCGGGAGCTCAGCGGCGAACGGCGCGTTCATGGATAGCGTCTGCTGCTTTCGGATGGAGCGTAGGTGCGACGGCGTGGAGAAATCCCCGAAGGTCTTCTCGTTATCGGCAGGGCTGATGCTGCAGTCCGAGAAGCCGTAGCGAGGGCTGTTCTGCGCCGACGAGGCGTACGAGTCATCGTCGCAGGACGAATCATCGTCGTCGTCAAAGTGTTGCTGCACGAGACGCCCAGAGGGGTCGATGCCTGAAGCAAGAGAGCGATAGTGAGTGGACGTTGCCATAAACTACTTGGAGCTCTTGGGATGAAGCAACTCACCGTAGGTCTGAGGGGACATGAGCTTCTCGAGCTGCTTCTTGAAGGTGGCGTACTGGTACTGCTGCTTCTCATTGAGCTGGCCCTGGTCCTGACTGCGGTTCAGCTCCTGCAGCGACCGCTTCAGACTTCGCACCTTTCGGTACGGCCAGTGGCGGATGCCGATGGCGCGACAGCGCTTCTTGAAGGCCGTGGCGCGCACGCCGAACTTCTCGGCGGCGGCCTTGAGCGGCAGGTGGAAGTGGTGGCTGAAGGCCTCAAAGTTGCACACCGGCGACATGGACAGCATGGCTTTCTTGGGTGTGTGCATGCGATCAGCCATGGCGGCAGCGCCAAGCGCGTTGGGGCTGTGCATGTACTCGTCATCCATACTGGGGCCAAGCGCGTGGAGGTTCATGGTCAGCGTCATGGGGTTGCTGGGGTTGGCAGTGTGGTTCATAGCGTGTTGTTGTTGCTGCTGCTGCATGGCGGCGCGCAGGGCGTTGGCGTCCAGTGAGTGGTGCGCGACGGAGGCCGAAGTGCTGTGCATGCCCAGAGGATTCGAATGGAACATGAGGAAGAGATCTCTTGCGTTGCAATGAAATGGGCGAATGAGCTGCCACATGCCCGACCCCGGCGTTTTTTTCCGCATTTTCACATTTTGGGAAATCAGATACTCTTGGATTCACTATGGGCGAACAGGTGGGGGCCAGCAAGATACCGCATTTTTTTGGTCGGATTTATTTAATTTTCCTTGTGAACTCGGAAAACTGGGGCTCGGATCTTTATGGACGGGTAATGGCGTACCGCAGGCATGGTTTTTTACGCCAGCTCGTGCTTCCTTCTTTTTTCTTTCTTTGCCTGGGTGGAAAAAGTGGCAGGCAAAGTGTAACGGACCACACATATGCATGCGCTGGCCTTAGGTGCGTAGGGGGATGGACACTGGATCTCTCACGTAAGGCCAAAGCCAAAAAAACGCAGTTTGCCTTGACTTTCCTCATCGTGGCTATGTATCTATAGGTGCATTCATCCATCCATATAGCTAGTTGTCCACCAAAGTTTTTTTTTCCGCCCTGCGTCATTCATTGATCTCCGTCTCTCGCGAAGAGGAAGCCTGGACCACTGACGCCATGGGAGACGTATGTGTCTGACTGTACGCCCTCATTCAGTCAAAATGGCGGCAGATGAGCCGCGCTCAGAGCGAGAGCGACCAGGACGTGCGCCATTTTTCTTCTTTCCCCAAAGATCCCATGGTCGGAAGAGAAACTATAGAAGAAAATGGCACAAAATATCGAAACGGCGGACCGTTTCGCATCCCCCCAAGTGCTACCTCCACCCTGGTTGAGCAACTTCACCAGTTGCGCCGCTGCTTTCCCTTGTTAAAGTCAAATATGTAGGTTGCTCAATCAAAGGGCAAGGTGCACACATAAAGATCTATGGACAAAAACAAGCCAATGAGGTCCCTCTTATGTTGAAGAGCGATCCAAACGCAAAGGTGAAACCAATGGCTCTCGACCACTGGTTGTTCAGACGAGGAGCGCCCATGATATGCGAACCACACACATAGTCCTGTAACGGACCTGCGTGCCCTGTCTGTCTGCCCCGTTTTGGTTACTGTCGCGCATTCCGGCAAAACGATCTTTGCATGTTGCCCTTCGCTGACGGTTTCGCGCCCGCAACTTTCGCGCACCGTTCGGGCTGCCTGGCCTCGGGCTTCGAGAACTCTCTGCGCTGTCTATGCACCGCTTGCAGTTTCCGCTTGGCTTTCCTTTGATTCTTGGTACAGCTTGGGTACATGTGGGCCCCAGCTGTTTGACGCGTTTAACCAGGGCGAATGAGTCCGTCATGCATGTCAAAGGGCTCTTCAGACGCCGCTTAGTTGTTGACATGGATGATGCACGCCTCTCTCGTCGACAGCACACATGGCGACTGCTCGGGCGCTGCTTGATGCGCGTGCAAGCGACAGACGCTCATGGGCGCTGGCCTCCGCTCGTTCGTGACCCGTAGCTAGGGACAGGGCTCGTTCGTGCCGACCCTTTGGCGCGAGAGGCGTCAGAGGTAGACAGACCTCCTGGCTACGTAGCTGCTCATGGGCGTAATGGTTTCCATCCTCACGACACTACGCTCTGTCTGTCAAACACACTTGTCATTATGATCAGTAGAATGCTGGTGCAAGGGCATGCAGGTAGGCACTGGATTTTCCTTCCTTAGATACAGCGAGAGATCTTACGCACGCGCTTGACATCATGCCGGTCATCATCAGGAAGCCGGTTGAGAGGATGGGGCCACGGCCACGTCTGCATACAGCCGGCCCATGTCGTCCGAGGCCAGCGCTTCACCCGTGAGCAGTGGGTCCGCGGCCGCGAGTTTCCCACTGCGCGAGATCGGGAACGCGCGCGCCGTGAGCAGATTCAGCAGGCGCTCCTTGCCCAGCAGTCTCTCTACGAGTCGCTGCCGGTCAACGGCACTCAGTCGGTTGTTGCTGTCCGCCTGCGAAGGTCCAATGGTGTCCGCGCGACGGGTCGCTGCTGGCTGTTGCCCGTGGCTATTGTTCGCCACCATCACGCTCGGTAACTGCGACGCCGACTGGGCAGCGATCTCGGCGCGTACGTCGCGCACACACTCGTGCAGGATCAGCTCCAGCTCGGTGCGCGTCTGCATCTCCTGCTTGTACGACATGCGCACTTGCTGCAGATTGCGCCGCTCGGTCTCGAGCAGCCGCTTGAGCCGCTTGATGATCTCCTTGTATCTGTTATCGGCGTCTGGGGTCATAGAGGCACCGTTGGGCATCGTGCTGCCACTGGTGCTCATGCTGGAGTGCGGTCGCTGCTGGTACGGCAGAGCGCCGCCTCCTTGGTACAGGCCGGCAGAGGTATTCACGCGGGGCAGCGCACTGGTGGACATGGAGCCTGGCATAAAGCTGGGCTGCTGGTACTGCTGCAGCTGGGTCTCCTCCTTGAGCTGCTCCAGTTGTCGCTGCAGCGCATCGTACTCGTTGCGCAGCCGCACGTTGTCCTTCTTGACGCCCACGAGCTGCTTGACCAGGAACTCGCGGTCGTTCTCCTGCGTGCTGAACTGGGTCTTGAGCCGCTGGTTCTCGCGCGTGAGGCTCTGGTTCAGTCGGTCCAGGCGATCGGCCAGCTCCTTGGTCCACTCGACCTCGTTCTCCAGCTGCTTGGACTTTTCGATCCACGCGGACGCGCCGTCGTCGGTCTTGTTTTTCTCGGACTCGAGCTCTTCCTGCACGCTGTAGAGCCTAGCTCGGAAGGCGCGCAGCAGGTCTTTCTCCTGCTCCTGCAGGATCTGGCTCGTGCGGTCCTGCACCTGGTCCACGTTGTCCATGATCGTGCGGTGCATGCGCCGCAGATTGTCCATCGTGGACTCGAGCGAGCCCTCGGTGTTCTTCTTGGCGCGCGACTCGCTCAGCAGCGACTCCAGCTCGCCAATGCGGATCTTGTACTGCCGCTCGCGCCTTACATAGCCCTCCTACAATACGTCATTGGGGTCATTCATGCAACTCGTAGCTGCTGGATGGAAGCGTGTACCTGCCGCCGAGCGAGTTCCTCCTGCAGTTGCGCCACAAGGTCTTTGTGCTCTCCGCTCTCGCCAGACTCGTCCCGGTCGCCATTAGCGGTGGCCGAGTTCTGCTCCGCTACGACGCTCAGTCCGAGGATCTTGGACCGGAACTTGGCCCCCACGGGCTCCTCGGGCGTGCCTGGCTGTTTGAATGCAAAGACGCATCCCCGCCCATGCACACACGTCAGTCACAGAGATGGACCAGAGAAGCTTCTGGGACAAGCGTTGGCGTAAACTGGATGTACCTTGCGCGCCAGCGGCTTGGACAGCAGACGCTGCGGCTTGCTGGGGCTGGGCATGTCTCTCTCCAGTGATTGGCATGCACTCACGCTGGCCGCTCTACGCACATGCGGGCTGCCCTTTGGGCTGCTGCTTGGGAAAAGGCCACGCCTAATCTATTTTTGGCGTCAGCAATCAAAATAGATTGCGCTCATTGGTCAAAATGCGTGGTACGACACTCTATGTGGCCCACACCAAGCGTCATGTTGAAGCGAATCCTTGCGTGTGGGCAGTCGCATAGAAGGAACGGGCTTCCATCAATTGCTGGCCCCAGCCCAATCACTTCCCAGATCCCATGGCGGCCACGGAGCGTACGTCGCTGCTGCCGGTCGATGCGGCGCAAGAGAGCGGCCGTCGCACGTGGCTGGCGCTGCGGCTCGTGGGCGTGTTGGCCGTCGTTGCTGGCTGTGTGCTGCTGGCCATGGGGCTAGCTGCCTCGGCGGATAACGATTCCAAGACCGGCGACGCGATCGTGGATCAAGAAGAGGTTGGAAGCGTGCTGTAACGCTGTGCTGGCTGCTGTTGCGTAGATATTGATACTATGGCTTTGTGGCGCTGTACAGTTCGATGCCATTGTGATCGGAGGCGGACCTGCAGGTAGCGTCATGTCCAAGGCGCTGTCTGACGATCCGTGGCGTCGCGTGCTGCTCATTGAGGCAGGAGATGCATCGCAAGTAGAGCTTGGAGGACAGGTGCAAAGCTCGTGATGGCAAGGTGTACTGCTGATCCTCACCTGCTGACCCCCATTTGTGCTGGTCAGTTGGCAGTGAACAGCTCATCCAACACCAGAGGACTGACCCCGTTCGACATCCCGTACCTCTGGACCAACGTCACGGACACGCAGTCATTCCATTGGGATTACCCGGACGTACACGTGGCCAAGGCGCTGGGCGGCTGCGGCATCCACAACGCCATGCTCTACGGTGCGTTGGTGGTCATTGTATCTTCCGTATTGGCATTGGCCCTTACGCTTCTCTCTGCTTGCAGTGCGAGCATTGCCATCGGACTTCGAACGCTGGAACATAACGAGCTGGTCCTGGGCCAAGGCGCTGCAGATCTACATGGACATTGAGGACTACAACGGGCCCAGCTCCGCGGTCCATGGCACGCAGGGCTTCGTGCGCACGAGCCCGCCATCCATTCAGGACGAGATCTCGGAGCAGTTCCTGCAGGCGTGTGAAGACGTGGGGCTGCCACGCACACCGGACTTTAACGGCCCTTCTGGTCGCCATGGCGCTGGATACTACACCTTTAACACGCGCGACGGCGTCCGTGAAAGCGCCGCGAGAACGTTCCTTGGGCCGGTGATCAAGGACAAGCGTGACAACTTCCAGCTGCTTCTCAACACGCGCGTAGAGGTGCGTTGACGGCTCTGGTACAGTGGCAACAGAGCCAAGCTGATGAGCGTTTGTGGGCGCAGCGAATCCTCATTGACGAGGACAACGTGACTACGGGCGTCGAGATCATTCGCGCCAATGGATCCCGCGACACGATCTCGCTGGCCAAGGGAGGCAAGGTCGTGCTGACTGCCGGAGCGATCAACACGCCACGAGTGCTCATGATGTCCGGCATCGGAGACACTGGCCAGCTCGCGCGCCTGAATGTGACGGTGAAGAAACACCTCACGCGAGTCGGGATGAATCTGCAGGACCACCCAGTGCTGGGGGTCACGTTCCAGCCCATCCAGCCGGACGTGTTCGACGTCAAGTACGTGTGCTCTGCCATTGCCACTTTGATGCAGCGTCAGTATGCTCATGTTCTCCATCGTTGTGACCACAGAGCTGAGCTGGAGACCTACTTCCGAGCCTCGCAGGATCCGCACTCCAACGCGTCGTCCTATGGAATCATGGGCTCGACTGGCATCAGCGCCGGGGCCTTTCTAATCCCGCCTGGGAGCACGATGCCTGAGATCCAGCTCACGTTCTTCCCGCGGATGAACGAGCCCCATCTGGTGAACCACACGCGGCTGAACAACTCAGAGGCGCTGCTGATCACAGTCGCTTTGCTTACGCCTCGAGCGCGGAACCGCATCGTCCTGGAGCGCAAGAACGCCTCTGATGGCGACGACTCACCGGAGGGTGAGTGGGTCCCACGAGTGATGTCCGAAGTGCCGGAGGCCGAGCCGGAGCATCTGCGAGGCGACGATGTCTGGAAACTGTCCTGGGGAATCGGCATTGTGCGTCAAATCGCGGCGAAAATGAGTACGTCTACGCTGCTGATCCACGCTAACTCGGGGGTCTGGTTGCTCATCATTCGGATGCTTTGCTTCAGTTGAAAAGGGACTGATCGGCCATGAGCTCACTCCCGGCAGTGCGATCTCCAGTGAGGAAGGTGGGGTTCACGTATCATTTAGGCTCACGCAATGGCCCACTGACCACCATCCCTGTGATGACACAGCTCTGAATACCTGGGTCTACGGCGCAGTGGTGCGCAACTCGCACTGGGTCGGCAGTGCGGCCATGGCTCAGAAGGAGAACGATGGCGTCGTGGACAGCCATCTGCGCGTCTTTGGAATTAAGAACCTGCGGATCGCGGACGCGTCCGTGATCCCAAAGATCCCGAACGGGAACGTCCACTCGACTGTGGTGCTGACGGCTTTCCACGGCGCGGAGCTCATCAAACTGGACGAGCAGCAGGAGAAATTGGCGTGAATAGTATGAATTGCGTTGCGACATTCGACCTCGTTATGTAAATCTCAACAGGATAGCAGGCTCCATATTGGCATCCGACAGACAGCGGGGCGGGCGTCGCTAGGCAACGCCTGCGTCTGCGTCTGCGTCTGCGTCTGCGTCTGCGTCTGCGTCTGCGCCGCTTCGGGGCTCCTTGCGACATTGGCCCACGGCCGCATTAAAGTGCTTCTTGTAAGTCTCGCAGCCGTTCGGACAGACGTCAATGAGCCGCCACTGCTTGAGCGTGCACTTGTACAGACCGTCTGCGTGGTACATGCTTGGATCCTGGATCGCTGGGTCTGTCGAGTTGAACAGTACGGACGCACATGCCGCTCTGTTCTCGGGTCGGCACTTCGCACTGAGGGTCGTACTCGAAGAGGAAGCATGCGATGGCGAGGCATTGCATGCAGGCGATTCGGCTGGAAAGCACCACAACGTGAGCAGTAGATCGATAAAGGACCATGATGGGAGGGAGACTTATTGGTTTACCTGCCGCATTGCATCCGTAGAGGCACATTTCCAGCAAGGTCCACTTGCGCTGGAGACAATACAGCAGCGATGTGTTGGCGTTGTTGCATTTGTGAGCTGTCACCCGTGTTGAGCATGCAAGCGGATTGGCCAGCGCCATGGCCATGCCTGCTGCTGCGGCGGCCGCCACAAACAGCAGAATGCCACCGTTGCGTGGCATTCCGTCCGCCCCTGGGAATGCAATAGGAAAATGAAGCATCAAACAAGAAGAGGGGCCAATGCCCCAATGGTGATGCCCTTTCCAGTGACAGTTGCTGGAAAGGCAAGTATGAGGACCGGAGCTCTGGCTTTCACGCAATCAAAGGTGAGCGCACATGCGCCATCCTTCCTGCGGCAATGAAGAAGGCAGCTCCATTCGCCCAACGAGAGCCAATATATATGCGTTTCATTATCGGAAGGAGTGTGTGGCTGCTACTATGTCTCCTGAAACACCGACATGCGCTTGACTCTGGCCCACTTGGATTCCTTCACTGGGGATGATGACGTCGTGGGAACAAGCCCAGGGCTGCCGAGGAACGGAGAGACGGGTCTTGAAGGGGCCGAGTCGCTGTCCGAGCCCAGCACCCGCTCCACCACCGGCGCAAAGTTGAGGAAGACCGTCTACATAGCAAGCCTCCAGTGAGCACAAGATGGCACCCACCATTCGCTTGTTAAGAGTCCCCGTACCACGCAGAACATCAAGTTCTGTTGGATCTTCTCCACGATCCGCATGTGTTCCTCATCCTGAAGCCTCACGGCTGAATCTGTGGCGCCCGGCAGTTCACCCGAGCCTTTCTTGAGAACAACAGATCGGCGAGAGCCCACCAGATTGATCTTGCTCAGGTCCTCAATTAGTTCGTTCAGAACCTGCCGGATGAGCACGAAGTGGTTCAGTGTCTGCATGTCCTGGGACCCGAATATCGCGATCTGGGGTGGAGCCTGTTGCGATACGATGGGCTCAACTGGGCGTTGCGGGGATGATACCGGCATTAGCTCATTGCTGCGCTCGCTGCCCATGGACGAAGCCGAGCTTTGACTTGATGACTTGGGCTCGACGTGCTGTAGAAGCAGCCAGATTAGACGCAATGTTCGATAGAGAGCTCAACCAGCAGTGACGGATTGAGAACGTACCCTCTTGCGTCGCAATTCGCGGGCGTAGACCTCGTAACAAACGTAGAACTGCCCGCCGACCAGCGTGAGCGGCATGGCTGTGTAGCAGGCACTCAGTATCATGGCCAGCATGTCCACAAACCGCCCAAGCATTGTGCGTGGAACCATGTCGCCGTAACCCACGGTCGTGAATGTGACGAGCGAGAACCAGGTGGAGCGCAGCATATCCACGATGATCGTTGGCTTCTTATCCTGGATAAGTATGCGCTTGCCCTTGGGCAGGCCGGCCGCCAGGGCATCCGTGAGTACGTTCTTGCCCCACCACATGCACGGCTGGCCCACAAAGCACTCGGTGCCGCGCTCAAGCTCATAGAAGATTGCGCCAGAGAACACACAACCGATGAAAAGGAAGAACAGCTATCACCACACAGAGAGAATGAGCACCTTGCAATGTAAACAAAGCAGGTGACTGCTTACCGGGATGGTGAGGCGCTTGTAGACCAGCGTCGCAGTTCGAGTGAGTACAGCGGAGCCTGGGTAATGTATACCGAGCTTTAGCACACGAAAGGTCTTAAAGACGCGGATCGTGGTGAAGAAAAACGGAGCTGTGGGCACGACTGAGTAAATCGGCACCGTCCCGCCGATAATGGTCCCCACTTCGACGTAGAACGGCAGCAATGCGATGAGATCGACGTAGAGTGGGAAGTCCTGCCAGATCATGCGCCGATGCGGGTGAACGTAGATGCGGAACATGACCTCGAGCGTGAAGTAGATCCCGAAGAAGAACTCGATGTAGATCCAATTGGGCTCCATGTTGCAGAACGGAGTGCTCTGGACTGGGCTGCAGAGGCGGTTCTTGCACACACGCAGCATGCCCTTGGAGCCAAACGCTTCAGCGCAAGTGTAATTGAAGTTGCTTGAGGCATAGTTGTAGCCCTGGCCATAGCAGTAGTCCGAGGTGTCGGTATCTTTGCAATTGTACTTAAGTTTCTGTTTGGTTGGCATTCCCGTGGCGTTGTGCACGTAGCAGCCGGGACGATCGTAGGTGTGGCAGAAATCCTTGATTGTGCGTCGGCATAGCAGCGTTTTCACACCTGAGAGCTGTAGTTCTGGGGTCGTTTGAAGGTAGAACAGAGCGATACTGAGCACCACGATATAAAGCTGCAGTTTGTTGATGATCACCGCTCGCCGTGACATGTCGTTGTGCTCAAGGATATCCCAGCAGCGCGATCGGAACGTCGGTGGCCCCACATGCTGCAACAGCTGGATACTTTGACGAGAGCCCACTGTGCTCAGTGCACGGCGGGCACGTGAGAACATGGTGGTCGCTCGGGATCCAGCAAAGCTGAGATCTCGTTTGCCAAACGATGATCTCCCGGACGCCTGGCGAGTCGACGAGTTGGAGGGCGAGTTCACATAGATCACCAGTTCTCGGATCTCAGTGCACACGATCCTGTGTACCTTGAGCACGCTAGTGATTAGATCCAGAACCTTGGAGCTGTTTTCGTTATGAGACTTGAGGCGCGAGTCATTCTCCCGTAATGGCGAGTCCGGTGGGCTCAACAGCTTCTTGACCAGCACTTGGATGTCCATCAGCTTGCTCGAAATATCGTAAAAGTTCTCGCAGATCGCTGCATTCCGCGTACTTACGGACATCGTCTTGAGCGTGCGCAGAGTATCGTCCGGGGATCGTCTGGGACTCCCAGCTTCTGCTAGGTCTGCGAGTTCAGTCGGCTCGACTGGGTTTGCTGCTGCCTTCTCGGCTGCCACGAGCTCGTCATGCTCTCGCCAAGCGATACTGTAGCGCACACCGACAATACCAAGGGGCATGGCCAGATATAGAGTACCGAAGATCATGACAATGCACGTGAGCGTCAAAGACCCACCATTTGTTAATGACGGCACCTGACTGCCGTAGCCTACGGTCGCCACTCTGTAGCAGTGGTATAAAGATCATAAGCACAAGCTATAAGAACCATACATCTACCGTAATACGTACGTGAGCATGACAAAGTAGCCGGCGTTGAAAATGTCCGTGAACGTGCAGGTATCCAGGTCGTAGCATGGCTCGGCGTAGAAAATGCCTGTCGCGAAGACCATGACGACTGTGACCAGGAAAAAGAACTACGAGAATACCACGCCAACGTCACATACAATTCCACCCAGTCGATGAGATAGAGACAAGAAGTAACGCACCGTGATCTTGAGCGCTTCATATGAGTTCACGACCGTTTTCTGCATGACCTGGTAGCCCACGAACACGCGGCAGAGCGATATGAGTCGGATGACGCGCAGGATCCGCAGCAAATCGATTTTGTCACGAGTTTCCACAAGGGATTTACTCGTGTCGCTGCTTCCTTCGGAAAATGTGATCAGAAACCACGGAAGCAGAGCGAAAAGAGCGACCCAAGTGTGGATGTTCTTCCAGTGCATCTCCTGGCTCGGCGCAGCAACACAACGCGCTACGAATTCGACGACGTACGTGAACGTGAAGAACGCCTCTGCTGCCATATAGGAGGCTTCGGACGGGAGGTAATAGAATACAGGATCCGAGCCTTCAAAGCGAGGCCCATCTAGCGTCTGGCTGGCCATGATGACGATATTAAGTAACAGCAGCACCATGAGCACGTGCAGTAAACGCCAGCCCAGGACAGAGGACTCCGGTTGCTCAAGATACAGATGCAGACGCTTTCGCCACGGCATTTCCCTGATACTTTCGCTGGAAAGCGTTTTGGGTGGAGAAGCAAACCGCTGCAGTGCGAGTATCAATGGCATGATCTTCAAGCGCTCTCGATGCGCTGGATTCGCTGTGGGAGCAGTCGTTCCAGTTGGGCCCTGCTCTTCATGGCTGCTATTCGCAGATGGGACTCGGTCTTGGTCTTCATGCTCGCTCTGAACTGTCGTGATGATCGCAGTCGGAGCAGCAACGACGGGCAGATCAACGGAACTGTTTCTCTCTCCTGATGGACGTACCACCGGAGCTGAGGTCGAAGGCATCAACGCTAACGAGTAACGGCGTCGCGCAGTGATGACAGCTGTGAGTTGCGAACTTGAACCTCCTTGTGAGGAGGCCAGGATTCCGTCCGTCCCCAGGATAGCCTCCTCCACTGCCGAAGTGAGCGCAACAGGACGCACTTCAGCCATTGAATCACGGTCATCGACAGCTTCAAGAACTAAATCACGCGCTGGCTGTTCGTTGGTGGTCTCAATGGTCTCCACCCCGCCCGGCATGACTGTATGGCTCCGGAACAAGCTCGATAGCGTGCGAGAACGCTTGGGCACACCGGCGACAGCTGGCGCCGGGTGGATCGTTGTGGAAGTGGGCTGAACGCAATCGCGCTGCAGCTGTGCCGGCCCTTCTCTCTCGTTGTCGCTTCGCTTGGTTTGCCCAGTGTTGTGATCACAATGTGAAACGACTCTTGACTTTTCGTACACCCGCCTTGGGCTGAAAATACCTCGCATCGTATTCATAGCTTTGGCACATGGCATCAGACCTCAGGGGTGAGCACAGCCCAGACGCAGTTAATGAGACACGCCTGGCGTTCATTTATAGCCAATTGTTACAGCAGACTGTATCAGTCTGCGTATTCTTGGCGTCTATGGGAGGAATGCTTCCGACTGCTTCCGCTGCGTTTGCTGGACTTACGCTCGTTCTTGAGGTACCAGACCTGCCAGCTGGAGTACCAGTGTAGCCATGTCCAGTACTCGCTGAGTTGCTCGTCGGTCACGAGATGTTCCATGCCAGGAGGAGCACACGGGTGATGGCCAAAGTTTGGCATCCCTTTCATGCCGCCTTCCATCCCTGGTGGCCACACTACTGCTGGCTGACCTTCAGTTGATCGGGAGTGGCGATCACTCGAAGCAGAGGCAGACGCTGGAGTGAACTCGTTAGTTGCTTGAGAACACCTTGAGCTTTGCACCTTGCGCTCGCTCTCGTCACTTGTCCACTGCTCACTTGTTTGATTATGACCAAAAATCTTGTTCATGGGGCTTGAATGTCTCTCACTTTCTACCACCTGATGGCTTGAGGAGCTCCTTTGGCTTGCACGGTGCTGCTTGTGCTGGTGTTGCTGCGTCGACTCTTGCCTTGTATAGTCGTTCGCCACTCTGTTCGTCGTTCGTGTGGCTCCTGGTGAATCGTCGAATTCCAAGTTGTTCTGTGGAGGAATAGCAGAGTGGGACGTTGTTTGCCGCTCTTGGTGATTCGACGAACGTTCATTTGAATTTGACGCGTGTCGGTCGTGAGAGCGAATACTTTGCTGATGCTGAGAGGCAGTCAGTCTCGCAGACTGGGTCCGGTCTAATTCGTCCTCATCGTCGTGGTAGGTTTCCCTTCTTGTTTGCCTCTCGCTTGATCTTGATGATCGATGAGCTCGATCCTGAATGTCCTTGTTCGTGTAATTGAAATCCTGTTGCTCCTTAGCAACATGATTGCGGGATTCTTCTTTTCTGGATGCGCGATCACTTGAGGTATCACGATCGTTGTGTCCAGAAGTCGAAGCCGAAGCTGGCATTGGAGTTCGCTGGTTCATGGGTGGGGATATTCCACTCTGTTTATAGCGCTTCTCATCGCTCTCGTAAGCAGATTTTTCCCTTTGGTGTCGGATTGACTGTGACGCACCGTTAACACCGCTGATTTGATCACGCTCCACTTCAAGTGATCCAGTGGACTTCACTCTCGTATTTTCACTCACCTCTTCATCTTTGACGATTGGTTGTTGAGGTGCTACTGCTTTTTCGGATGACCTTGAGGATCGACGAGTGGATTCTTCAATATCAGTTTCTGGTCTTGTCCGAATGCGCTGAGACTGCAGCCTATGATTTGCGTCTTCATCATTTTCAACTCTGACATTTCTTTGGGTCGAGGCACTTTGGACGTTCACTGAACGCGTTGATCTTCGAAGTGTGTTGTCGATACTTGAACTTTGTCTGCTTGCTGCCAATTCGGTGGGTCTGCGATGATTCACACTCTTCTCTTCCTCCTTGTTCAAGAATAATTCCTGGTGTGCACGAATGGACTGAGATGATGTGCTGGGTCGATGATACGGTGCAATTTCATCCACCAAATCAGCGTTTGAACCGCTTACTTGGACCGACTTTGGCATATTCGTTGACCTGTAGCGTACTGGAGATGCATAGTCTTCCGCATCGGCATAAAATGCGTCGGAGCCCTCCTGCGTCGTTTCAGCGCATTTAGTACTGATTTGCATGCGCTCAGAACTTAGTTGTTCTACGGATCGAGTTGATGGCCGGAGCTCCCCCTCTTTAAACTCCTCTTCTTCACTGAAGTTGCAAGTATCATGGTTATCATTCGGAGTAGACTGTTGACTTATTCGCTTCGAGCTGCGAATTGAAGCATTGTCTTCATTTGCCGCCATTGCTGAACTGTTTCTTGGAGCTCGATCTTGTGAGGACTCTATTTGACTATCACGTCGGTGAGCTAATGGTCCATTACGTTCTTCGTCGTATTCTTCATTATCCTTGATACCATGATCGCTTACCTGTGGCGCCGAGCGGGTCGATCTACGGAGCTCTGTCGAATCAGAATGGACATATTGTTGCTGGCTACGAGTTGGGGTCGATTGAGAAAGCGATCGTGAGGATCTTCGCCTTAACGTCGATTGACGGTCGTCCTCCTGCTCTGACTGGCGAGGAGAGTGCATCGACTCGTCACTGCTGAAATCACTTGGTGAATCGATCGATTCGCTTCCGAAGGATGAATTGGACATGCGGAGCGAGCCTCGAGCTGAAGTGCCCACGATTGGTATCGGAGAAATAGGCTCATCGCTTTCATCTGAAAGAAACGAGCTGTCTTGCGTGATGTCCAAGGCCTTTGGCTTGAGATTGACACGGCCGTTCCTGATTGATTTCTCATACCCAATTTGCTTGACGCTATCATTTGGATACTGAAGCTGAGTAGTTGACTCGGCTGTACGAAGCTGATCGCTGGTTTCACTTTTGACTGGCGCCACAGTTTGCACCGATGGGCGGCCGTGCATGGTCCAAACTGCGATGGGGGCAACAGCACCTGGAGTCGCCTTGGAGCTTGCAGGATTGGAGAGATCGATATCCCAACTCATTGCTGTCTTGTTCACTTGCCCAGTCGAGGACAGACCGTGAGAGGTACCCTTCATGTTTGAAGTAGCTACTACGGGCGGCGTACTCTTTGCGTCACGAGATGTTGCTTTCGCAGCGAGAGTGGGCTCCAGTTGATCTTCGTCTGCACTGGAAGAAGAATCGTAGATCCGCTTAGCCTTGACTCGCTTTTTCTTCGACTTTGTTCTTCGAATGTAGCTGTCGAGCTCTGCTTCGATCTCCAATTCATGGATGAGTGCGTTTGTACGATGCGATCGGAGTGTTGATGATCTGTTTGTGTGTGTCTCTCTTGTCAAACCAGGGGCTGAACGTGATGCGCGTAGAGCTTTCATCTTGCTCGTATTCTCACGATACGTCCTCGTCAATGAGCTCATTTCCGATGGAGAAAGAGTCGAAGAGCGCAAGAAAGACGATGCCAGGGCAGACTGGCGTTTAAGCTGATCCGCCGAAGCACTTCTTGATCGCAAAGAAGACGCCGGTGGTGGAGGTGGTAAACCTTGACGAGCCATGGGCCGGCCTTGAGTTCGACGTTGAAACGCTTCGTGGGACTCCTCGAGCCAATCGGTGCTACAATTTGCATTGGCTGCGGCATAGAGCCGCTCCCATGCGAAATACAGTGGAACTTCTTCATACGAGCCAAGATCGCGCTGTTGAAGTTGATTTCGCGCGGTCCGCATGATAGCTTCATAGGATGGTGCCGAAGACGACAGCTCCAAAGGTACTGGAGGAGGCTTCGATGACATGCTCTTGAGAACCGGGCACTTGATGCAGAGTTGATTGACCAGTATGCTTCAAAAATACTCTGCCGCAACATTGAAGCCGCTCTATATTCCTCTCTCATTTGCATTCGCTCTTGGCTGACGCATTTTTAAATTGGGATCGTAATGCTATTTATAATGGACGCAATCCAAAACCGACCGGCACACTGGCGAAATTGGCCGCATGTTCAAGCGGCGTTTTGCTTGAGAATCAGCACTGAGTCGGCACATGTGTGCTGTTCTCTCTCCCATTCCATAATCGTACAGCAATAAGTGTATTATGAAGTACTACGGCCTTGTGGTATTACAGACTTTTCGATAGGACGCACCTACCTGGAGTCAGAAACACACGACTTGAACGAGATTGAGTAAAGAAGCCCATGTTGCTCGAGGGAATCAAACGCGATGGTTGTCTCGGCTCCGTTCGCTAACAGTGCAGTATTGATGCGCAAGGAAGATGTAGCCCCACATTTAGACCAAGTGGTCACGGTGTCAGTACCAATCTCGAGAGCGAATGACCCGCTTCCTGCACTATCGAACTTTTTTTGAGTTTTCGTTCCTTGATATCCGGCGAAAAATGCAGTGGTAGTGACTTGCGCATAAGACTCGGCATCATTGTGCGGCACCGAGATAAACCCAGTGACGCGCTTCTCCGTAATTCCAATTGTATATCCCTTAATGATACCACAGATATAAGCAACCAGACGATCAGGACAATACGCATGCAAGTTACGTACGCTTTTGGGTGTGATCGGAATAACTCCATTGCATGTCGCTCGCGTTCTCAGTTCGTTAGTAGAGCCACTTTGAGCTCGAAATGACTGCGCAAAACCCACATGCAAAAGGTCTTCACCACCATTTGTCGATGAGAGAACCACCATGACATCGCGTGAATGGCATCTGGTTCCGGCAAAGGCGGAATTGCCGAGGGTGAAAACTCCTCCAGCTGCTCCTGTATCTTGAGAGGCTGGAAGCGCTGGTAACGCACCCAGGACGCACGCAAGCAACGATAGTATCGGCAGCTTGACCATCTTGATCGTAGCTGGGTCAATATCAAATGCGTCATATCAAAGGGTCGCACGGCCCCCTCAAAAATACATGCGGATAACAGAAGAGACCGAGAATATGCTGGTGAACCGGATATTCGATCCATGGAATCTTTACGCTTGCGCTAACTCTGTGGCCAAGTCCATTGCGCGTTGTTGCAGAGTCGCAATCTCTTCGCTGAGTTCATTCGAGTCTAGCGTGTACACTTCATCTAGCACACACCAAACAAGATAGAAGTCAGACATGCAAACGATAAACTCCGTGCAAATGATGACCACTTACCGAAGCGAAGGGCCTTCCGTTCCTGCTGTGTCAGATGTCGTCCATAGTGCATAACTTCAAGTTTCTGCAAATATCGCTTGAGTGCTGATAGGTCACGTGTGAACCCTTCCATTTCCATTGCACGGCGTTTGTCCAAACTCCGGTATCGGCTTCGCAGCTTCGTCAATCGTGCCTGCAGGTCTTGAATTCGACTGGTGCAGGCCTCTTGCACCGCTGCGTACTGCTCCTTAAGAATATGGAGATCGCGCTCTTTGGACAGCGCCTGGTTCCGAAACTCCTGTGCATACAATTGGCTCTCTTCACGCACTGTTTCCTTCAGCGTTTTGGTGTCTTCCAGCACTTTCTTGGTGACTTGTTGCTTCTCTGAAGCAATCGTAGCGCACTTTGTTTGCAGGGTGTGAATTTCTTCATGCGCGAGTCTCTCGGCTTCTTGAGACTGGTGGCGCAGGACCAAGTAATCTTTCGTTGTCTCCCGCAGTAGCCGCTGAGCCTTTTCAATTTGCGTTTCTAGGATGACCTGCTTTTCTTCTAGTTTGGTTTGATTGTGGAAAAGCTTGGCCTTCTCGTCCGCAAATTCATCCAGAAGACACTAACAATTTTCCCACAAGTTCGCATGAGCTTCAGCACGGAGACCATTTCACGAAGAGCAGCTCACCTGAATCCGTTCTTCCGAGAGTTGCTGCTGCGCTTCAAGTTGTTTTTCCAGATTAGCGATTGTTTTTGTCATCGCCGCGGTCTGTTCGTTGGGCATGTACACTGTGCGCAGGATCTTGCTTGGGTCCACTGTGTTGGACTTGCGGACAGTAGGTGTCTTTGTTTGCTGCTGTACAGACCCTCGAGGTCGCTGTCGCTGCTGCAATCCATCTGAACCAATGTGCATCGTTGATGGATACGCATATGTCCGAGGCATTGGTGCTGACATCGGATACGATACGCTCACCCCAGGTCGGCAATCACGAAAGAAGGTTACCTGGAGGTTCATGAGTAGACGCGTCAGTTGCCATGGAGATTCAAGCCCAAGCGTTTACAGTTACCTCTTCTGTGATGGGTTGCGTGAGCGCAAGTAGATGCTGGATTTTCTTCCGGTCATCCTCTTCCTGAATGCGCAGTGCATTGTTCTGGGACTCGAGCTCAATCTTCTCGGCCTTGACTTGGAACAACGCAGCGTTCGACTTCTTCAGGGACTCTTCTATCTCATTCAGCTGCAGCAATCAAGCATGTGAAAGCGTAGTCAGCAGATGCCTCTGTCTGGTACATTGCAAATGGCTTAGCGTACCTCTTCGTTCTTCATCTTGAGCGCCCATTTCGTTCGATGCAGCTCTTCCTTGGACACCTACGAGCACGTAATCTAGAACTAATGCAACAGAGACAACGTGATCCATTCTACACGCACCTCGACTTGCGCTAGTCTGTCCAGCAGCAGTTGGCGTTCGTTCTGGAACTGCGCGCATCGGTCGCGGTAGAACTCCAGCAATTGCTCAGCGCTCGTCGCGCTTTTCTCGGCTGCGATCGCGGCTTCGTCTTGCGTCACATCCGCATGAAGGATCCTGCTCCTGCTCACGGAGAACGATGTGCGTGGGGACCCGTACGAGAGCAACTCGTCGCCGGACTCGTCGTGCGCGGGCATCGGCAGCTTCCTTTGGCGCGCGTCGGGCTTTGAAAGGTTTCCCTTGTGCACCCTAGAACTCCACCTAAGTACGGTTTACCTGAACTACTAAACATGAGCTCATTAGTACTGTACACATTTAGAAAATGACTTAATATTTACAACATGGTTACAGCACAGTTGGAGACAGAATGATAGCACCCACGCGGCATTTTTTTACTAACGTGTACGGTACTGTATCCCATTTTGGGGGCGTGGCTGGGGGTCAGGTTTTCGTTTGCCGGTCCGATGGAGACGCCCACGAATGTCTATGCGCTGGTAAGCGGCCGCTCTCTCTCTGAACCAGAGGCCCTGGCGCTGGTTCCGTCCTGCTGACACTGTGAGTCTGTGTCTGCTCTCTGTGTGGGTGTACAGGGGGCCGTCTGGTCGCTCCAGTGGCGCGTGTACGACGCCGCGGACTCAGACGCACTGACCCGCCTTCACCATCGTCTGACGCAGCAGCACATGCTCAGTGTGCTCGCGTCCGCAGATGCGGCCATTGCAACCGCAATGCAGTCGTCGAATGCATTGACACTGTGGCTTTTTATCGTCAATGAGAAGCACGAGCCGCCGATAGGCGAGTCGCTCGCAGGCATCAACGGTCAGTCTGTTACTCTGTGTACCTCCTGGCGTCTTTGCCTCTAGCTCACGATGTTATCTGCCTGCAGAGCGTGAGAGCGGCCTCTGGACGAGCGAAGCAAGCTCCTCCTCGACAGGCGATGAGGAGGAAGACGAAGGTGCACTAGAGCAGAGCAGCGTCGTGACCAGCGAAGTGGAGCGCCGCCTGTTCCAGGCGCTGAACGGCACGATCACACGCAGTCTGCTCGGTCACGGCGAATTCTTGCTGCAGGGTGAGTACTTCCAGCCGAACGATGCCAAGTTTATCTACCGCTGTCCCTCGCTGCGGCTGGTGAACCAGTTCGAGATCTACCTGGAGGAGGACCTGCCCATGCCGTCGTTCCAGCTGCATTTCCAGTGGCTACAGCTGTCGCGGCTGCTCTGTGTGACAGTCGATGTGGTGCTCAAAGAGTCGTTCCCTGTGGTGGGTACGGAGCTGGGCGATCCGCACTGCTCCTGGCAGCGGCTCATGGGCCTGCCCAGCGCGCTGGACCACTCCATGGTCGATGTTTGGCACCTTGACGATGCGCTGGCAGCACGCATTATTGCGGAGACCAAGTACAGTGACGTATTCCCACGGTTCCAGTCGCTCGCGCGCAAGCAAAAACGCAATGGGGAAGACGGGGACGATGACGCTGAAGGCGGAGACAAAAAGGGCGAGGAGCATGATGACGACGCCGATGACGACGATGACGCTGCAGGCCAGGATGGCGATGGCGAGAACGACGATATGATCCGCCGCGCGCCTGGCTCGGCCAAGAAGAAGCGCAGGAAAAACCTGGTGGCTGATCCAGCGGAGAACGACGAGTCCATCACGCCGGTGTCACCCGATACGCACGTGAACACGCCCGAGCCCAGCGGGACCATCGTGCGCATGCAGTTCCCGAACGATTCCGATCTCGACCTGCACACTGATGCGCAAGTGCATCACTTCAAACGACGCCGAAAGAGCACCATGAAGAACAACAGCGACCCGAAGAATGCGTCGTCTCTAGCGCTCACATTCGGCTCATCTGCGTCGTACAGTCCGGCGATGCCTGCTGAGAGTCCGAATACCACGCCTAGTTTGACGTCACTCCAGGCCCCTTCGATGGAACTTGTAGCGAGTATGAAACACGGTGCAACCAACAGCCCCGCGGCGCCGATGCGGCGTCCATCCATACCCACGGCAAGTCCCAACGGAGAGCCCAAGCCTACGCTCAGTGTGGCGGTGTCGCTTGTGGCATCGCTTTCGCATGATGAGCAGCAAGAAGTGCTTGACATTCGACCCATTAAGACCCATCCGATGCTGGAAGCGCTGCAAGTGTATGTGGAGCAAGAGCTAGCCAGCAGCCTGGCGGCCGAGTCAAAGAAACAGGTACTTGAGAAGACGAAGACAGTGTCCACGTCACTCGCGTATTACCCCTCAGACCCATACAAGACGCCGCTTCGCTTGAGCACGAACAACTCGACGGCCAATCGTCTCCAAAACAATCTGCTGGGTGATCGATTCAAGCCTTGGCGATCGGACTATTCTCCTCTTCAGTACCACAAGAAGAGTCGCCAGCATCGGAGAGAACGCGATCGCCAACTGCTGCTGAGCTTTGACCAAGACACATTTGAAGAAACGGCTCGAGCTCAGGCGCGTGAGGTCGTAGAAGACCTCTCGATTCGAGACCAGGAGATCGCGCTGGGCATTCAGATGGCTGCAAAAGACGTCATGGTGCCTTGGATACAGGGACCTGGAAGTGAATCCAACTGGTCGGTGCATCCGCAGCGAGACACGCGCATTGCGCGGGAACGAGATCAAAATGTACTTGCAAAGCGAGTCGAGCCGTATCTGCAGCTCGTGCGAACCCACAACAGCAAAAAGCCCGAAGCTACAGAGCAGTCGTCTGCCAAGTGCTGGCTCACGTTCAAGCAGTATGCCAGCGCTTGTAGCTCAGCAGACGATGCAGCATTGATGGAGGAGAGTGTGATTACAGTACCCCCCAAGTTCTGTGTGGCGACCGAAGACTCGAGCTACCACGTCGACGCCCCAGTGATCTCGGAATATTTATTACGCAATTTGCATCCAGTCGCGTCACCCAAGCCCGTGGATTATGTGATTGTTTGCCCCCACTCGCCCTCTGAATGGCTCGGTACGCTGGCGCTATCGTACATCACCTGCTTCCGCAGCATGTATGCGCAATGCCACATGGGCGATCATGCGCCGATCGATCTCAGCGGAGTCGATGGAACACCCGATGTGAGTGTGGACATTGCGAATGCTCTGATGCTGATCGATTGTGCCACGCGAACGCAAGATGCATTCGCAACGTACCGAGCCGCTGGTGAATTGCTCAACCCTCTGGTCTCCAATGGCGTGAAGAAGATGCAGGCATTCTCGCGATCGGCCGTGGCGAACGTGGTGTACGTGGTTGTGCCTTTTGGCCGGAAGGATATGAAGCACAAGATGTGGGCGCTCGGTGCCTTTTGGCGCGGTCTGTGCGGTGGCGCCAAGCTCGATGAAGTCGCGTGGCGCGAGAGTGTGACGGTGGAATTTGTTTGTCTCGAAGATCTGTACGAAGTGAACGTCAACCCGAGCCCATTCGTACTCATGCCGAGCTGCTTTGGTCTCTACGATCGAGTCTACGAGAGCACAGTGCTTAAGCCTGCCGAGAAGCTTCCCGGTGCTGCGCCGGCTGCTAGTACGCGCCACGTGAGTGAGCGATTGTACCACCTGGCGGACTGGCGAGTACCAAGTGATTCCGAGAGCGCGGTGCCATGCGTTTACGGTGGATATTTGATCTCGGAAGACCGCAAGTGGCTCGCATGCAGCTGTGTGGATTCGGTCGGCTCCTTACTGGAGACCTACACAATTCCGCTGGATGAGCACGACATTGCAAGCGGTCTGCTTGCCATGATGGACAAGTGGCTGAGCTTCTTGGCCCTTTTCGGCGAGCGTGCGAACCTGGTGATCACGAGCTTAGGCGCGAAGGACTCGGTCATGGACGAGCAGGAGTGGAAGATTTGGGTGGATCTGCGAGAGCTGATCCCGAGCAAGTACACCCCGTTACTGGCGCAGGTGCTGCTGGTGCATGTGAATGTGGTCTCAAGCAAGGCAGCGCAAGTGCGACGAACAGACCAGTCTGCGCTGTACCATAACAACACGCTCGGCTATGTTGTGATCGCCCCCTTGGACGATGCCAGCATTCGTGAAGCGAGTCGCGCAGCACCGAGCGGGGTTGTGAGCTCGTTTGCTCCGACCAAGGAGAGCATGATCCTGCGCGTGCATCTGCTGCAGGATCTGCTCTCTGACGAGGAGACCACCCGAGACAAGGAGCAGGACGCCAAGCTGCTCGGGGCCATCGTCCGCGATCTGCATGCGCTGTCCTATTTGACCATGCAGCCCGTCACGATGGAGCGCCAGTCGCCGCTGCCGCTGCATCTCGCGGTTATTGACCGAACGCGGCGTGAGCTCTTGGTCTTGCAGACCCAGTTAACGCACGATCCTCTCGAGTTGCAGGCCCAACAGACTGCCAGCAGCAGCATGTGCTGCGGCTAATCATCATCAATACACGGCGGTGGCGTTTGCTCTTGTTTCGTGTGCGGCAGTTGGTGAGCGTTTATTTTAAGCCAGCGACAGGGACCGACCGCAACAACAGAGACACGGCGATCGCCAAAGCGAAAGCGTTCTCCCTCCGTCCTTATTCGCCATGGTGACCACGTCCGCGGCGTTCGATGGCTATGTGGAGGACTACAGCAGCGCTCGTGGCGAAGCGCTGAAGGCCGTGGAAGCCTACGCGTCCTGCTCCAACCCGCGTACGTCCGGCTGGTGTAAATGATAGCTAGCTGGAGACGCACCCGCTGACAGAGGGTTTGCGCTGTCATCACGCAGTCCGACGGGACGAGCTGATGCAAGAGGCTCGGAATTGCATCGATGAAGTGGAGCGCTATGTGAGTCCGCTAACAAGCACGGAGGAGGAGAATGCTTCACATTGACGCTCGTTCTGATAGGTTCGTGTACTGGAGAACGAGGCCAAGACAGGCACACCGGCCGCCAAGCGCAAGATGATGGAGCAGGTCAAGAGCTCGCGCATGAGACCTCTTTCGCTGAGCCTGCTCTCTCATGCTGTTGTATCGTCAGGTGCACAAGTGCCGCACGCAGGTCGCGAGCCTCAAGTCCAGTCTGGAGAAGGCGCTGCTGGTGGGCGACTCCAAGCACAAAGCGGCAGCTGTGCCCTTGGACTCGGGACCGGTGCGTTGGCCAAGCTGATCCATCCTTATATCGTATGGTGCTCTACTCTGCTGATGGCTGAGTGTTATGGCGCAGAAGGAGCAAGCAGTCCGTGTGGCTGATCTGGTGGACAGGTATGAGATGAAGCACTGAAGATCATGGCGTTGGCTGCAGAGAGATTGACCTGTTGCTGTTGTGAAGAAACGGACGGCATTTGGACGAGGCCCAGCGCACTCTAGCCGAAACAGAAGCCATCGGTACGCATTTGACCCCTTGCTTGGGTTACTGAGGCTAGAATCACTGAGTCATTTCGCTTGGACTTAGCGGCCAACGTGTCCAACAACCTTGTGGAGCAGCGCAATCAGTTGGACCACGCACAGCTGGATGTGTACCAAGCCCAGGAGGACACGGAGGAAGCCGGCAGCCACTTGCGTCGCCTGGGCATCAAGGCGCTCACCAGCCGGGTCTGCCTGATCTTTGTGATCCTGGTGCTGATCGTGGCCATCGCTCTGGTCTCGTACTACCGATGGTGGCCCAAGAGCCAGAAGGACTACCTGGGGCTCCAGAACCGATCCAACTCCAGCAGCAGCACGTAGAGGGCTCCAGCCAACAGCCAGCAACAACAGTTTATATTGGCTTTATAACTTGCAGAAATGGATTCCATTGGGGCACACGACATTGTCAGATAACGACAGATCACTGCAGACAGCAACCAGGCTTGATCTGGAAGTCCATGGCTCGGTACAGCGCGTAGATGTCGTCTTCAAACTGCTGCACCTCTTGGCGCTCCTTGCCGCCGCGCACCAAGCGAAGCAGCACGTGGCGTTGCTCGCATCGGTCCATGAAGCCGCGGAACCGAGCGACCACATCACCGTACTTGTGCAACCATTGGGCCGAGCTCACTTGGCCTTTGGCCTCCATGTCTCGCACGTGGTTGTACAGATCGTTCAGGCGCTCGTTCACCTTAAGCACTCGCTCGTGTTTGCGCTTGAGCAGCCGCCGACAGAGCTCGTTCAGAGCACCGAGCACGATGGTGATGGCTAGACCCACGCCCGGGATGATCAGGTCCACGATGCTGGACACTGCCGGCACCAGTTGCGCCGCTGTCGGTGCTGTCGTCGTCTCGGATTTGACGCCCGGCTTGGGCGGCTTGGGGATTCTCGCCATTGGAATGCCAAGTGCTGGATTTCTCGATTGGGCAAGCGGCCGCCGCACGCCACAAGCCAACGCCACAGCCAACGGACTGAGCCGAAGCTTCAAAAAAGCTGAGGCGGAAATGGATTCCCATGGCTATTTCCGTGGAAAACGTGCTGCATCATGGGACTGAGCAAGCAGCTTTGCTCTGTGTATCCATAGTCTGGCTGATGCGATACATCGCTGTCGCTTGATATCCGACGTAGAGCTGGCTACGCTGGAACAATTGAACACTACAGCCCAGGCATGAAGGCATGAAGCTCTTCCTCCTAAGGAGCAGGCCAGGAAGTCCAGGGCAACACAAAAAGAGTCCTTATCAAGGGATTAAAACGAATAAATGGGCGTGGAGAAAGCGCTCTCCACATCGCAAGGCACGGCCTCTGATGGGCTTGTGTGAGGTAGTAGTAGCTGGGTCTACAGCTGGTGCTGCAGGTCCTGCACGAGTCGGAGCAGCTCCAGGGCGTCCGGCCGGTTCTCTGGCTCGGCGTCGAGGCACCGCTGCGCCAGCTCGTGCACGATGGGCGGGCACGTGGGCGTGAACGACGGCCGCAGACCCTTCTTGAGCACCATCTGCACGATCTTCATGCCCTGGATCTTCTTGCCGGCGGCGTCGCGCTGGTCGGCGTACGGCACCTCGTGTGTGTCCAGCTCCGACATGACGATGCCGAACGAGAAGATGTCGGCCTTCTCCGTGTACTTCTTGCCCATGAGTACCTCGGGCGCCGTCCAGTAGATCGTGCCCACGCCGGCCGTCATGGTCTCCTCGAGCGACCGCTCGCGGCTGATGCCAAAGTCGCTGAGCTTGGCGCGGAAGGCGTCGTCCAGCAGGATGTTCTTGGACTTGAGGTCGCGGTGGATGACCTTGGGCGTTAGCGAGTGCAGATACACGAGCGCGTCGGCCACGTCCTCGGCCAGATAGATCTTGTGGTCGCGCCAGTTGAGCTGCCCGACCTTGCGCTTGAGAAAGCCGTACAGATCGCCCTTGGCCATGTACTCGGTGATTGCGCACATGTCGTTCTGCGCGTTCCACGAGATACCGAGGAACGCCACGATCTTTGGGTGGTAGAACGAGGCCATGAGCTTGATCTCGGCCGCGAAGCACTCGATCTCCTTCTCGTCGTTGCGGCGCTCGTTCAGAATGCGCTTGACCGCCACCTGCTTGTTCTCGAGCTGGGCCAGCCAGACTTCGCCGAACGCGCCCTTGGACAGCACGCGCGTGAAGTACAGCGACGAGTACGGGATCGGGCGGCGGCCCAGCGACGGTGTGGCCTGGAACTCGGCCAGCACGCGCGCCGCGAACTCGCGCGACTGGGCCGTGGGCTCGGAGCCGGCACGCGAGGCTTCTTGCGGCGGGAGCGTCGTCGACGGCGGCGGTGGCGGAGGGGGCGCTTGTTGTCGCTGAATCGACGCGGGCGGTCGCTGCGCAGGCTGTTGCTGCGTGTATCCGTTTGTGTACGGCGTTGGCTGCGACGTGTATGTGCGCGCTGCGCCGGCCGGCGTGCCGTGGGCTTCATAGCGGCCGTTCATCTGCTGTGGTCGCTGGGGCTGGTTGCGGTTGTTCATGGGCACGATGCCTTCCATATTGGCTGTGATACCGCCGACCTCGAGCTGCGAGAGCTCGACGTCGTGGCGCGGCATGGCCGTGGCCGAGCCGCGCGAGCTGTTGCGCTTCCACATGAAGAGCGCGGCCAGGATGAAGAGCAGCACGACGACGCCGATGACTACGTAGACGATGGTGGAACTGGAGCCAGAGGATGAGTCTGCGAGCACGAGCGTCGCGGCGTCGGCCGCCAGGGCCGCCAGCAGCCAGCACGCCACCTTCATGTTCACGCCGAAGAATCACTGATGATGGCTGTGGGAATAAGCCAGGCAGCCAGTCGGGAATCGCTGCGGGGGTCGACTCCCGCTTAAGTGCGGACCGAGCGGCTACGGAAGGGCAAGGGGAATCGGAACCGCATCCGAAAAGTGGTTCCAGGTGATGCGTTAAATGGATTCGGTTTGAGAGGTGTATTAAGTTTAGCGTCATCATGGCTTTGGCCTTGGATGGAAAGCTATTAGAGCTCCATCTTCACACGTCAAGCTTTTTGGCTTTGATGGGGAGGATTAACGTCGGTCTCGTAGCAGTCGAGAGACTGGACAAAGAGGTCGTCAAGGCGGGTCTGTGTAATGGTCTGACTTCTCCAACTGGATCAGATGACATACGAAGATGACCCATGGCATGATGTCCAGCCTGAACAATGCGTTGGCGCCATGAGTGGGCATCTCCACCAAGATTCCACTGAGAAACTGCTTCAGAATCTGATACAAACGCACCCAGACCTATGGCCTCATCCACCGCGGCGTCTTTGCTCATTTCTCTACTCGACGAGCAGGTCTGGTTTCGTCAAGATCCGGCTCATGCCACGGGATGGGGAACAAACTGATACGGATCATGCATGCCTCGGCGTCGCTTTCCTGTGGCTGGGATCGCATGCCGATGGGAAGGAGCCACGCTGGATGTCGACTTATCAGCTCTGCGCGGCCTCCAAGCCGACGAATTCGATTCGCCAGGTGCGGGTTCCAAGAAGCCACCGCCCGTTCTATGTTCCCAAGTCCCATCTCACACACATATGCTCTTATAGAGGGATCTTTGTTTTTTCACCCATTCCACTGTACGATTTGCCCCATAACATTCCTAACCACTGTACTTTAGAAAAATAATCCAATAATAACCACTGTACCCATGGCAGTGGTACAGTACCCCCTCGGCTGTTTCTTGCTTGACGTGGAGCTCCTCAGATAGATCACGATGGACGCGGGCAATGGCGGCGTGTGGGCGTTCTACTACATCCAGGGAGAGGACGGAGAGGACCGGTCGCACCCGAACGCCTTCAAGATCCCTGCGCCCAAGGATGAGGCCGCTGGCTTAACGCTGGGCGACGTGCTGCGCCACTTCCCGCTGCCCAACGCGGCCGCCACGTTCCACTTCCGCTTCCGCTTGAACGCCAGCGGGACCAGCAACGGCGGTACCAAGACGGCGCCGACCTTCTACTGGCTGGACATCACGGCACCAACGCAGAAAGTGCCGCTAACAAACGGCCGTGTGATCTGCAAGCTGCTGCGACTCGCGCGGCCGGCCAAGATCGGGCTCATCCTCAAGCGCAAGCCCGTGGTCACTTGCGCGAACGACGGCAAGGCATCCTCCAGACACGGATCTGGGTCTCTCGACAACTCCAAGGGCTCCGTGCAGCCGCTGTCGAGAGGTCAGCAAGGCGTCAGTGGCGACAGCAGCAAGGCCACGCCGTTCCATCGTTCGACGTCCTCCCCGGCGTTCGAGAATGGCCGTCCGACCAAGTACTCGGACAGTTCGTCCGGATCTCGCCACTCAAGTGTCAATGAGAACAAGTCCGGTGGATCCTCTCGTACTGGATCGGGCTCACAGGCTGAGCCTGCGACTGCAGCGGCGGCGCCAGCGCAAGACTTCCTCTCGGGCGGCGGCGCACAGCCCAAGAAGGCCGTGGACCTCATGAGCGACAGCTCGTGGAGCGATAGCGCGGCCCCAGCGCCCAAACAGAATGACTTCCTGAGCTCCATGGATCCACTGGCGCAGACCAGCAGCGTATCCAGAGGCAGTGCAAGCCGGCCGCAGGCGGCAGCAGCACCAAGGGAGCAGCCCAAGTTCGAAGACGACGCCGGGCAGACAGTCGGACCTGTCACCATGGCCGAGATGAAGTCGCACATGTCGTCCACGTCCGACGGCACCAACGTATACAACCCCAATCTCGTGGACAAGTCCACCAAGTCAGCAGACGTGCGTCGCGCCATGGAGGAGCGCGAGAGGCAAGTGCGTGCGGACGTTGCCAAGGCCCGCGAAGAGCTGCGCCAGCGCGAAGAGGCCACGCGCAACATGACTGCAATGAAAGAAAATGCCAACGCCGTGCTGGGGCCGAAGCTCAAGGCTTGGGCCGAAGACAACGGGCGTGTCAAGAACATCCGCACGCTGCTGTCCACCATGCACCAAGTCATGTGGGAGGGCTCCAAGTGGTCCGAGGTGAACATGGGCAAGCTCATCACGCCGCCGGACGTGAAGAAGAACTACCGCAAGGCCATGATCGTCGTGCATCCGGACAAGAGCGGCGGCCGCAATGCCGAGCAGCTGCTGATCGCCGAGCGCGTGTTCGCGGCCGTGAACACCGCGTGGGAGGAATTCGTCAAGGCGAATCCGTGTTAAGTACTACGACTTGCCCTCATTTATCCACAGTAAACGAATGGAGAGAGAGAGATTGCATACTACGCTCATGCGCTTGATGATGAGGGACGATGCGGCTGTATTGATCTGCTTTGTGCATCTAAAGGTGGATGATTCATGGGCATTGGTTCCTGCGCTTACTTGACGACGGCGTGGTTCTTCCAGTACTCGACCGAGGCGAGGTACTGCTCGCGGTCTAGGGGCACGCCCGAGCCACCTTCCTCTTTACCCAGCGCATTCCGCATCACCGTGATGGGCGTCATGGGCAGTTCGTGGTCCACCTCCTGGGCCTTGACCGAGATGATGCCCCACGGAGCGTCGCTGCCATTGTCCGGCTGGCCCGTGGCCGCGTTCTCCTTGCGGATCTGCTCGCGGCTGTACAGGATGATGTCGAGGTACTTGGCGAGGTTGGGCGTCACGCTGTGCGACGGGAACCAGCGCACGAGCACGGGCAGCTCGTGCTCAGCGCGCGCCTCGTAGGCCGACTCCAGCAGACGCGAGTTGGCCTGCGTCACCTGCACGACGTTGGCGCGGGTCTTGGTGAAGTCCTCGACAAAGAGGTGCTTGCAGAACGGCGCATAGCCGTCCACGAGCTCCTTGTTGCGCTCCTGGTAGATCTCGTTGATCTTCTTCTCGAACTCCTGCTTGTCAAACTTGATCTGCGTGCCCAAGTACTTGGGGTCGTCAAACTGACGCATCACAAAGTTGTCTGCGTATACAGAGCATCATGTCAGAGTCCATGGAGCCACGGAGCCACAGAGCGACTACTACATACCGAGCACGAGGTCGTGCTTGGGCGATTCCGACGACATGGTGCGTGCGACAAAGACGGGGAAGCTGCTGCGGCTGGCGCGGGACGTGGAGGACTTGGCGAGACGCGCGAGAAGCATGGAGGAGCAGGAAAAGGCAGGGAACGGCGCGCTCGAAGATGGAGCTCTGGGTCGCCGGCGCTGCTTGGTCGTGAGTGGATGGATTTCTGCGGGAACATGATGCAAACACATCTACCTGTGTTAATCGATATCGATATCTACAGGATAGAAGATTGGAAGTTTCATGGGGCAATTTTGCAGAATAGATTCCCTGGTGAGAAGATATCGAGTTTGAGAGGGAAACCTGATATGCGGTAAGCTGTGAGCGGAGTTGATGTGTGGGGGATGGGATCGCGATTACATTGATGACACATTCTGGCCTTGGGAGATGGAGACGAGCGTCTGCAAGAGGCTCGTGATGGCCTGGAGCTGTGTCTGCTGCTGCTCCAGTTGTTCCTGCAGTTGGTGCTGAAATTAAAAGCTCATGTCAGTATGTCAGAAGCGTCGTCACGACAGCACCGATCTGTCTGTACCTGCGTCGTAGCGAGTTCCGTCATCTGTTGCTGCAGGCCGTCCATGCGTAGCGCTGTCGCTACTCGTGGTGTCATGCGCTGGAATGATTGGGTGGAAATTTGCTTGGACAGCGGCGGCCTGAGCGATGACGCTGGAGGTGAGGGTGAGGCTTCCTCCTCCTCGTCTACTTCACGCAGCTCTTCCTCGTGCCCATCGTGGATATGCAGGATGTCTTCGTCAAAGTTGCTGATGCGCTGCGAGTACAGGAGCGGGCTGTTCATGCTGGAGTAGCTCCCGGTCTCGTGCATCATCGTCTCGCGTAACGCGATGGCGTACGCTTCTTCCTCTTCCTCGCGGTGCTTGTCCAGCATGACTTCGATGAACGCGCTGCCGAGCACAGCACCAGGGATCGTGAACAAGATGATACCCCAGAGCGCCAGGATTGAGCCGAAGAAGCGCCCGGCGTTCGTGATCGGCACGAAATCGCCATAGCCCAGTGATGTGATTGTCTCCACGGCCCACCAAGCCCCAATGCCGACGCTGGAGAACACATCGGGTTGTGCGGCGTTCTCGAGGTAGTAGATGAAGGTCGAGGACGTCAGCACGACCACGGCCGTCAGGTACGTCACGACCAGGAACTCTTCTTTCTTGCGCGCAAAGATGAGGCGCAGGTTCTTCATGGCGCTGTAGGACCGCTCGAGCCGCAGGAACGAGATGATACGCAGCAGACGAAGACTGCGGATCGTCAACGCACCTCTGTAGGTAGGAATGACCCTATACATGGCACAGATAGCGTTAGTTGTTTTGCTTTGGGTTCGCAGCCTGCGTGAATCTCAAGTCCCACTGACATGTATTCGAAGCTGATCTCCAGGTAGAACGGGATCAGCGCCAGTAGGTCGATGATCGACATGGGCTTGAGCATCCACTTGATCCTGCAGCAAGCCACGCAGCACCACAACGTTAGCATTCAGGTGCATTGAATCCAACGCTCGCAGCCCATCAAAATGACGCACCGTCCGACGATCGGGTGGCTGCAATAGCGCTCGTCGGCGGTGCAGGACCACAGGCGCAGCGCATACTCGAGCGAAAAGATCAACGTCGACACGAGTAGGAACGCACTGTACCAGTCCGCAGGATGCGCTAGAGACCACAGAGAGCAATTCGTCAGTGATGAATCCGCTGGCCGCCATTCATGTCGCGCATCTCGACGTACGTTGGATGGATGGCGCCCCTCCAGGCGCAACCTGCACGGCGCGTGGGGGCGACTCCATGATCGCGAGCACGACATTGAGCAGGATGAGCACGAGGATGCACAGCTCCAGGATGTAGGACGCCGCCTGCAGACCCGAGCGATGGCGGATGGACGAGCGGAAGCGCAACACCGTCCAGATATCCTGCCGCAGCGTCGTGGGCTTGTGCGCGTGTACAGCATGCGCATGCGCGGCCGCGAGCCGTCTCGCGTCTACCGGCGATGCAGACGCACGCAACAGCGCCATGCGCTCGTCGTAGCTTGCGCCGTGCGGGCGCTTGACGTCCATCGAAGAGCTCCGCCGCCCGAAGGGTAAGATATTGAAGTCAGTCTGTCTGTCAAACGGAATAGAGACAACAACAACTGCAAATCATGCAGTGACAAAAGGGGTGTACTATATTCCACCCAGTCCGCGAGAGTGAGAAGAATATCTCATGCTGAAAAAATGAAAAAATAAAAATTTGGAGAATGGATAAAAATGTCCGGAGCGTCTCTGGGTGGAGCTGATCATATTAGAGTTAGAGAATATGCGCAATGCCTAGGCTCCATATTCCATATGCGCGCATATGTTGTACGGTCATTTTTATATCGAAAGAGCGTCGGTAGGTCCGTCTATTCCATCGCTATTATATCATAGGTTGGGGCAGGGCCTGTTCCTCCGCTGTCTCTTGCTGCCTCCATGCACTGCACCTAAAAAATAACACGCACTCAGTCCGTTCGCGACGAGCGGGCCACGCGCAGACGCGAGGCCACCTCGTTCTCCATGGCCGTGTACGCCGGCGTCGTGTCGGCGCGCTCGCAGTAGCCGTTCTTGGGCAGCAGGTACGCAAAGCAGCGCACCACGTCGTTCGGGTCCTCCTGCGCCGACGACAGCGACAGCTTCGAGGCCAACTGCTGCTGGCTGATGGCTCTCTCGCGGACACTCTCGGGCAGCGCGCTCGTGCCGCGGAACTGGCGCTTGATGAGATGCGGCACCAGATCGGCCTTGATGCTGGCGATGTACTTCTTCTCCAGCAGCAGCTCGACGACCCAGTGCGAGAAGATGTAGAAGTGCGCGTCGTACAGATCCGAGTGCAGCACGAGGTTGGCGCGGCGCTTGAGCAGACTCTTGGCCACGTACATGTCCTCGTTCATGTGCACGCCCTGCGAGATGAGCACCACGCGGTTCTCCTTCTCGACTAGACCGATGCAGTCGGTCATGTCCTTGTCGCGGCGCGGCTTCTCGCCCTTGATCACGGGCTTCTCCTGCTTGAGCAACATGGTCATGCTGGCGTCGTTGATGCGGTGGACGTCGGCCACGTGGTGCACGACCACATCGGTCGCGAGATCGCCGGCCAGCACGATGAAGTCGGTCTTGATCTTGTCGGCGATCGAGCGCAGGGCGTCGGCCGTCTCCATGTTGTCCTCCACCTCGCACAGCTCGACGTGGATCTTGCCGTCGTACTCGCGCGAGACGTAGTCCTGGATCTGCGGCAGCATGTCGGCCACGGTCACGACCAGCACCTGCGCGAAGCCCGAGGCCTCGAGCAGGTTGAGCTGGTACCAGAGCAGCGGCTTGTTGTTCACGGGAAGCAGCGCCTTGGGCGTGTCCTCCGTCAGCGGGTACAGGCGGATGCCCTTGCCGCCGGCCAGGATGATCGCTTGGAATTCCGCCATCAGATCAGCTGCTTGGCTTCGACTGGTTCCGCGAATATGCCGCAGGCTGCGAACTTAGTGGATCGGGTGCGCACTTAGAGTATGCGGACATAGAAGGGGCTCGTGCCAAAGCAAACGACGTTTGGATTGATGATGAAGCTGTAAAGCCACAAGGAGCTACGCAAAGGAATCGGGACTCATGGACGACTCGGACGAGGTGCGCGCCCAGCGATCGTGTGTGCATGTAAGAGGATTGTGTGTATGCGTGGCTGACGTGCGAGCGCTGGCTCTGGCTGCTGCGTAGGAGACAAAGCACGCATTGGAAGATGAGGTTCGTCCCGAGAGGATCTAATAACATGCGAAGAGTGCGTAAAGCTTACGAAGACAATACGATTGAATTCAGAGTATGGATGAGGTGCATGATATCGACGATGCGCTACAAGTGAGGTAAGCTTGTGCTTCGTCAGTGCGACAATGTACTGTTGGATGTATGACCATGGATACCTATCTGCTTCGCCAGCATTGACACAAACGCGTCGTCGTCTCCAAGCAAGAGCGGGGGTGAGTAGATAAAGTGGCATCTTCTATGGGAATATACATGTCTTAATGCTAGTGGATGGTGTCGGTGCTAGCTCGCCCGCTAGCAGCTCGGCGGATCCACACAACAGACGAAGACAGCGATGAGAACCAGAGCAGTAGTGACGACGTGGGTTTGAGCGACGATAGCGATAGCAGTAGTAGCGAAGATCAAGAAGCGCCGACGAGGAGACCATCATTATCAGCTCCAACGCCCCGGAATAGCCATGAATACGATGCAGGTGGTGAAGACTCGGATGATGAGCCCCCCGAGATCCCAGGAAGCCCTATGGCACAGGTAGCTGGTTGGGTTGATTCGCATAGCATCGCTTCCAGACTAATCTCTAATGGCTTTGAAGATGACAGGATCTGCTGCGTTTCGTCCAGACGTTCTGCCGCAACAGTGGCAGAGCCCAAGTGCACAGCCGATGGCGAACATTCTGAAAGTCCATGACACGAGCAATGATTACGATGATAACATGGGCGACTACGAGGCCAAGGAATCCGAGCCATCGCGAACAGCGGAGTTCCATACCTCAAGCTCGTCCGACGAAGATGAAAGCGACGAAGACGACGAGGGTGGCCGCGTACGCCCACCTCCCAAATGGCATTCTACCAGTCAACAGCAGCGCCCCAAGACAGCGATGTCCGATCTGGAGAAATACCGCGACGTGGTCCCGAGAGATTTCTTCCAGCAAATCGACACTGATGAGTCTCCACTGGCCACAGACGAATCCAAATTCGCTCCGCCATTGCTCCAGACAGGAGGCAATAGCTTTAAGGTCTCGTCCAATGGCGATTCTGGTGGACATGACCGAACTCCCCGGCAGAAGAACGGCACGAAAGACCCCATGTACGCATTCCCAGTTCCCCAAGAAGTCGAGAATCTGTTCCGTGTATGCCTCCTTGTGCTTTTGATGAGATATGTCTATGGAAATTCTCACGACAGACTACTTGTTTGGGCGATAGTTTATTAGCGAGTACACTCCAGAGGACGCAGAGATCCCGACGCGACTTGAAGGCTTTCTTCCGGATTATAATCCCACCGTTGGCGTTCCGTTCGACGGTATCCAGGTGCGCACCAAGCATTCCGATGATTGTATATATTGTGGCGTGTCAGAAGTCTGATGCTGCTTTATAGATTCCAAGACCTGATGGCCAGCCAGATCACTTGGGCACGAAAGTACTCCGAGAGCCTTCCGGTACCTCCAATATTGCTGAGTTAGAGCTCCTCATGCAAAGTCAACTGCGAAAGCAGCACAACGCCAGCCGACAGAGTGAATTTGTGCACAGTATTGAGCACGCAGCACACCGACCAAGTGAGATCGACCAATGGATAAAGAGCGTGGCGAACGTTCAGCAAGCAAAACCACTCGCACAGGTATGCTGTCTGCACGAGATGCTCAATTTTCGAACCGTGTTCAGCTAACTTGCTACGATATTGCTTAGGTCGTATATAAACATCCAATGCCAAGTGTTCAGTCCTTGATGGAGCTGTGGCCTGAAGACGTCGAGATATTCCTGTCCCAACAGGCGGCACCTCTGGCCCAAGTTCAAATGGATATGAATCTGCAAGAGTTTATCAAGATGGTCTGCGTTGTTCTGGATATTCCCGTGTACGAAGGAGATCAGATCCAATCGCTGCATCTGTTGATGTCTCTCTATCTGGAAGCAGACGCTTATGAGCGGGACCAAATAGCACGGACAACGACTGACTAACTTATAGTGTACGTCCCTTCGTCGTATCCGAGCGCCATTTTTGAAACCTGGCCGGCTCAACTCCCTCGTGGGTACATGGCAATCGTCTATTTCTCTCCGCTCGAAGTATCATTTGACAGACGAAGTGTGGAGATTCTGGGCATTTTTGTTTGAAGAATTACGAAATTGGTGACCACTATGCCAGATAAATGACCCCAAGAGATCATTGGGATTCGAATCATGGTGATATCAACGGCAGAGCGAAGATGCTTTTCTATTCGGAAATTAAGCCTCACGGCTTTGTCAATACTTTTTATACGCCTGCCTCGGTTATTTCCTCACAACAAATGCTCCAGGGACCAGTATCCCGTGCACCAGACTACGATGTGGCGAAAGTGCCTGGCCAAGCTTGATCTGGGTGATCCGGGTTGACCGTCCGATCCAGTTTATTGCACGTCGAGATTTGGGACGAGAAGAACACGGTTTCGCTCTACAAGAACTACATGATTTAATCACAAGATAGAACGAGGAAGGACACTGAATGCGGATCCTACCGTGGGGCATTGAAAGTTGAGCACGTAGGGGCATTTCCGTACGACGTCTTCGCACAATGAGAGACATGTGCGCGATCGCCCCGTGGTGCCTTCGATGCACGAGCTGGAAGAAGTCAAGGAGCAAAGCTCGGGCGAGTACTCCACAGTCCCGTCCGTGGGGTTTGCGAATCGACCGCATGGCTGGAACTTGACGCTGCAGACCCAGTATTTGTACGCCTCACGGCAGTCATCGCACGTGTACAGCGAGTACTTGGCTGAGCATCCGAACCGCTGGAGCACGACGTTGACATTTTCGTAGTAGTACTTGGCCGTGGCATCGAACGTGGACCCGTCCAAGTCCTGTTCATCGACTACCGCCGCGTAATCGACCATGGAGCAGAACGATAGTGAGTTCTTGGGGATCATGCGGCACACCGGACTGCTCGGTTCCTCATCCTCGCAGCGCACACACGCTGGCCAAAGCGCAAGGAGCAAAAGCAGCGCTACCTGCTGCAACAAATGACGCATGATTGAGGCAGCAGGACTCACCCAGGAATCTATCTCTGAACTGACGCGTCGCCCTGCGAGTGAAACGGATGCCGACACACAGGAACACGTCAGTTCTCTGTCGTGGAGAACGGCCTCCGCGCTCTCCATGCGAAATAAGAAGACGAGTAGATGCCTTTGCGTTTCCAAAAAGCAGCAGCTTCAGGCTCAGACGACCAAGCGCTTACCCAGCAGGCTGTATCATTGGAGAAACCGCGTTCTGGGCACAAGAACGAAGAAGAGAGCGATGCAAAAGGCCGACACGCTACCGACCACGGCGCTGGAGTGGAAAAAGTACCGCCAGCCTACAATCCTGCCCCGCACACCAGTGATTCAGCGGTCTCTCACGTCTTGTCCGTCCTCATTCAAACTAGCCGACGACCAGCAGAGCGAACTTGTTCATGCTGGCTGGCTAGCCATCGCTTGCAACGGCCGGCGGGAGTTCAAGTGGCGCTTCTGCGTGTTGGATGGCGTTCACTTCTCATACTTTCGCGATGACTCTGTCGTGATCTCACCAGCCGCACGAACGAGACGGTCGCTAAACCTCGCGGCCGTGGGCCACCACGAGCTTGTCTCCGCCGAGCGCATGCATTGCATCAACCGCGGGATCCTGCTCATCGACGACAATCAAGACCGTCTCTGGGTGCATGCAGATGCATCTACTGCGACCTACGAGCGCTGGGTCTCTCTGCTGGAATCGGCCATTCGATATCAGCATCAGCGCTTGGACGGATCGCTCTTTGATCGACATGCGGCGGTCGATAGCAAGGCTCAAGCGGAGGATGACCTGGATGCGAGTTTCACGGGCTGGCTGTTCATGCGCAGGCGGCTGCTGAACAAGTGGTTCCATGGGCCAGAGCAGCGACTGTACTGCGTTCTGTCACGATCCAGACTCTCGTGCTTTGCGATCAACTGCGAGGGTCGCTATGCTGATCTCTGCGCGCGCATCTACCATGTGGAGCCTCTGCTGGTGCGAAGCAAGTGGATCCAGCTGCAACTGGACGACGGTCGATGGCTGGAGCTCTCAGGAAGAAAACCAGAGACCACTCGCCGGTGGATGGACCGCCTTGGCCTCTTGTTTGAAGCCCCGAGCGCCATAGGTACGTGAGTGGATACGATACAGCAACCTGCACTTCATCTCCAGCTGGAATGGACCTACATTCTCAACTTGAAGTGGCTGCAAGGCGAACTGGATGGTACACTGTACCATCCCCTCTGCTCTGAACCGAAAAAAGACTTGCCAGAGAAAACCTGGCTTTACGAGCAATCTAATTCCCTCATTTGTATTTATTTGCTTTTTTGTCAACTTGTACAGTCGTTATAGTCAGGTAGTTGGACTAAGCTGTTCTCTCGTTTGGCTCGCGGTGGCACTCGCCGCTTCAGACTTGAGCTTATGGCACTCGCTCCTTGAGAACCGCAGTGCATCACACACAGCAGAGAAGGACGCACAAGAGAGAGAGAGAGAGAGAGAGAAGGGTCGTAATCAACAGTCTCTCCGTCTTCTTCTTCTTCTCATGCGATTGGCGACCGCAGCAAGCGTAACTTAGGATTCGCACGACCTTATTCCCTCCTTTCAAGGATCGTTTGCAACAACTGTTTAAAACGCTCTACCCTTTTTCCACTCCGGCGTTCTTTCTTGCCGAAGAACAAACCAAAAAAAAACACCCAAAGCGCAACAGGAGGCCGGCGCGGGCGGCCGGACGCGCGCGATCTCTGCTCTTCTCCATCTCTACAGGCGTCGCAGAGCACCAGCAAACGGACCAGCGGCTTGGATTGCTCGTCCTCTATCGATCGGTGTCTCTCTGGATCCCCAGAAGCGCCCCGAAACAGCTACTGCGCGTGTTTGTATTATTAGCAGGCCCGCTCCATTGCAATTGGCAACTTGCTAGCGTCGATTCGCTCGTACCACCGCAGCTCGGGAGCCCAAGGGTTGAAGCAAGTGAGAGAAGGAAGCACTGCTCATCTCAGGAAGAAGAACGCGCGAGATCGCTTCAGAGAAGAAGAAGAAGGTTGCTAGGTTGAAGAGAGCGCCAGCTGGATGCAGTTTTTCAAGCAGCTCACGGATCCGGCACTGAAGCGCTTGTATAAGTTTGTGCTCAAGCGCGTGATTGGACGGTTTCTCGCGGCCTCGGAATTGGATTTGGACCAGCTCGATGTGCATCTGCGCGCTGGGCGAGTTGAATTATGCGACCTGTTGCTGAATGCCGACGTGCTCAATGCGGAGCTTTGCGAGGCGAATGGCTTACCGTTCCGAGTCAAGAAGGGGTATCTCGGCTCTGTACGCGTCGCGATATCATATACAAATATCATGAGTGAGAGCTGTTTGGTCGAGATTGACGACGTGGAGATCGTCCTTGTACCGCTATCCGCGACAGACGATGAAGATGATGAGTTGGCGGCTGCATTTCCAGACGAGTCCAAGACGGCAGCGGGCACCAAGCAAACAGCTGCAGGTGCCCAAAACAATGTAGATCCCGCTGTTGCTGCACGCACAGCACAGAAAAGCAAGCCAAAAAAGGAACACGTGGATGAGGTATCGCAGGAAGGCCTGGACTTCGTCGCCAGTTGGATTGAGCAGGTGACTTCCAAGATTAAAGTCACATTATCGAATGTCTGCTTACGGCTGGAAACAGGTGAGCAATACGAAGGCAAGCAGGTGGCGCTGGAATGCCGCCTGCAATGGGCGCAAGTGACTGATGAGTCGGCCAGCGAAGTTCAAAGCGCGTATGGTCGTGGATCGCTTGACCACCAAGCAGGACTTTATGCATCCACAGCGGCGGGCTCGAACAGTATGAGCCAATCCATGGCCGCCAGCACCATGTTTGGGATTTCACAGAAAGGAATCAAATTCCGCGGCATTAGTATGGATTTGCTGCTGGTTCCGAACGAGGACATGGGTCAATTTCCATCATCAAGTACAGCCAGCATCGAAAACTCGCTTGTTCGACACCCATTTTTAGCGAGCGATCCAGTCCGACAGTGCTACGTTCAGGTGAAGATGTCGCACTACGAGGCGCTGGAAGCTCCGACTGTGGACGCAGATATTTTTTTCCATTCGATTCGAGTTGTTCTCCAGCCGCAGCATTTCCCAGAATTTGGTGTGTTGCTGGATGCTTTTGCAGCGACACCTCCAGCACCTACTGGTATACACGGATTAGACCGATACGCATCTGCTTCGATGTATGCGTCGGTATGTGATCCTCAGGCTCGATGGCTGAATGATGATGATGGAGATGAAGACGATGATGAAAACGGAGCTTTGAATCTTTCGCTTACGGAGTTCCAGCGTATCGAGCAAATTTTGATGCAATACCGGCAAACGCACGAGGATTTACGAAGTGTTACTCGGCAAAACAGCGATCATTTTGCAGGCCAAACTGCACCCGTCGAAGGGCCGTTTACAATACAACCACGCAAGTTATCAACTGCAGAGAGTGTGGAAAGCGTCGGATTGTCCGATTTTGAAGACGACGCTGGATTTTTCGATTGCGAACCTGGTTCTGAATCCGTCTATGGAAATGATAATATGGCAGCTTCCAGCATGATGGGTCAATCTATGTACATGTCAGCAATGTACGAGCGCCCAGGTAGTGTGGATGGAAGCATATCTCCTTCGGTTATGAAGCAGTCAACTACTGCAGTACAGAATAGAGCCTCTCGTCAGCTTCAGAATCGATTCAAGTTCCACCTTTTGGAGTGTGATATCGTTTTACTGTATGACGATATACCGCAATTTGACGATGAGGGTCACGAAGGAAGTGACCGCGGAAGCTCTCATGACGATCAGCATCCTCCAACTGCAGTCAAGCCGTTGCCATCAACTGACGGCCAAGAACGTTTAGAATTCAAGTTCCAGGATATTATTTGCTCCAATTTGGGATATGCAAATCATTCTATTTTATCTCTGACAATTGGATCGTTCCAGATTCATGAAAAAATGCGCCCTCGTATGTCGATGGATCTGACAGAAGACGAAAGTGTTCTTATTTCAACGTGTGTGCTGAAATTCGTGGATTTCTCTCCGGCAACTGGACGGAAAGTTCATCTATCCGCTAATTTGTCAGCTCAGCTACGTCTTGATTTCGTTCCAGATGGAGATACAAAGCGAATGAACTCGCTTGCGTTGAAGATTAATGCTCAACCTATTTCAATTGAATGGGACATGTATCTGCTAAATCGTGCGTACCGCCTGATGAAGTTATTAGAGGAACCGCCGACAAAAACTCGAGCAAACAAGCCAACTCCTGTTGACGACAATTGCGTCAAGAAAATGGACTTGACTACAGAATGTATTCAAGTCGCTCTTCGATTCCCAACCGTACCAAGTGATTTGATCCAATTTGGCCCATCTTCCAAACGGGGATTGTGTGAAGACAAAATGATCCTGACTATAGAAGCAGTGAGGGTGTTGTCGCATACCCCCGACATGGTCGATGACGACGATAGTATCAAATCCGACGAAGCATTGCCAAGCGTGAAAACGAAACTTCCGTGGCTCTCAGAGTTTCAATTTTACTTTGCAAAGGCCAGTTTAGTGGTATCAAGCCCAGAGAATGGTAACCAACGCTCCGAACAAATGAAAGAGGCAATACTGATTAATGGTACCGGCGACACAACTACAATGGAAGAATGTGTGATCACGCTGCGACTGCAAACTCCAACCCGCGAGGAAATTCGAAACGCAATTAATTGCAAGCACAATATGTCTCAAGATTCTATTCAGCATGTGGATACTTCATTTGATGACGGATCAAGACAACCTGGTGGTGATGACAACGATGGGGGTCGTGTCGGGTTTAATGGCTGGAATATGGAGGCTGTAGCACGAACAGAGCAGTTTGAATCTGCCGCGGCAGCTGCTGCCCTGATTGGTGTTGAGCTGATAATTCCTCGGGCTCGAATCGACCTTTTCAAGCCTACGCTTGACCGGTTAATGGTCCTTGTCGATGCGTTATTGATGATCAATCCAATCGATATTAACGGCTACAATCAAATGCTTGCTTCATCCAGAAGTCGCCAAACGCCCAGTTATATGACGCTTAATGTTACTCTGGTGGAAGGCGTTCTGAAGTTGTGGGATTATGTCACTGTCGATCGACCAAAACCAACGCCGAAAAGAGATATATTTGGTGTTGAAGAGGAGACCAAGGCCGAAGAAAACGACGAGAACCCATCTGTGATATGCTCGTATCATTTTGCGTTTGAGCAATTGAAGATCTTCCAAGTTTCGCAATGGTTGGGTCAATTGGTTTCTCGCGTGCATGTGTCGACACAGAATTTGACATTACTCGAAGAAAATGACGAAACCAAGCAGATCTCACCTGTTATTTACAAAACCCCGTTTGGCGTATCAAAAGCACCAATGGTTTTTGTCGGAATTGACATCATCGATCAGACTCAAGAAATGCGAGAAATGAAAGTCGACTTGCATGTATCGCATGCGAGCCTACGCTACGATGTGACTTCAAAGTGGCTGTTCCAGATGATGGATATGCTGCTTATGGAGTATCCGTCTCCGATCATTCCTTTGGACTCGGCAAGTATGAATACCGACGAAGTCGCGGAGATCCTGGAAACAGTACAAAGTGGATCCTATGAAGTTGTGAAACTTGCTATTCCACCCAAGACAGTTTTCACGAAATTGTTTGTAAACCTGTACGACGCGCTGGTTGATTATGCACCTGAAACTTTGGAATCACGTGTAATTGTTGTGCTGGGCAACGTTAATGTATCTTCGAACGTGGTGACCGGTGCACGGATGCAAGGATATAAAATATCTGCAACAGATTTGCAATTATATCTGACCCACTCGCGCACGGGTTATGAAGAAATTGACGATTGTATTCTTGGCAATGAGATGTACGTAGAATCTAAAGCCAAAAAGAAAAGCTTGCGCTTTGCTGGTATCAGTGGAAGATTAGAGTCAGCATCAGTCGTGTATCCATCACTGCTCACCTTCCTGGAGAAGTATGGGTTCCTTCAAATTGTGACCATGGACTTTATCGACGTATTTTTGCGCAGTCTTGTTCCTGTAAAAGATATTGAGGAAAAAGTCGCCTCAACATTTCCAGAGCTTTCTGTGGAATTAAATTTGGGCACTGCGAATATTTATGCCTGTTTTGATTCTTTCAATACGTTGATTGAACTCATATCGACTTGGACGGATCAGTTGGCTATTGAACAAGAACCGCAAGACACGACTGCATACGTCGGACTCGATCGTATCAACGACCCATCTAGCGTCTCAGTTGTCACCAACTTATCTTCTACTGCGGGGAATAACAGAACTATTGGCACAATTGATGCGATGTCACCGACAGGGGTGACAACAGGAAGCGTGTTGAATGCTCGCAGATTGAGTTCTAGTCCTTGGGATCTTGATCGCGATCGAACATTTGCTCGAAGTGAGGCTGGAAGCGATCGCAATTCAATTTACGGAGGAAGTGAGGCCGGAGATCGCCAATCCAGTGCTGTAAGCATTTTATCTCAAATCGATGAGAACGCATTTGGAGGAGGAAAACGTATTTTTCCCGGTACTCATGTTTCCACCGACACAGAGGCGCGGCTGCTTCGTACCCGTTTGGATGAAATTCAGAAGCAACGAGATCGCCTCGTAAACGAGGATTTGCGTGATGATGAACTCACGGCAACGCAGCTCAGAAAAAAATACCGAAGCGAGGACCAGCCGAACGTTCGAATTAACGAGCTTGTGATCGAAGATTACTATGCTGACAGCCGCTCGGTCACACACATCGGAGAATCGAATGATGGTGCATCGTCATTTTTAATGGAGCAGGAATCAGCTGCTCCAATGAATGATCCGTGGTTTACCAATCCTTCGAATTCAACACCACCGACGACGTTTTCTCCAAATTTGCACCCAGTAGGATCTCTTCCCAATCAGAGTGCAGTACTTCACATTGAGCAAGCTGCTCGATGGCTTCCTCCATCAGATCTAAATCGAATTTCTGGTGGAGATGCTGAGAGCGTAACGTCAGATTCATCGACTCCATTGTTCGAACCGGTCGAGGAGAAGGCTCCAGTGCCGAGTTTGCTCGATCAATTGGATATGGTCTCACTAAACGAAGATGCAGAGCGCTCAAAATTTGATGACGAATCTAATGAAGAGGACGACCAGTTTCCTGCAGGAGCCTTCCCAGCAGCATCGAAAAATTGGTGGGGATTCCAGGCCACAAGCGATTATGAACTCAGTGAATTCCAAACTGAAGGCACCGAGGCTTCATTTCGACACGAGTTAGATTTCTTGGATGAGGATCACGAAGCGCAAGATCGTAATGAAACCAATCCGATGTCCATGTCCTTTATGTACAATGCTGAAAACGAAGATGATGAGCCAACGGAAGTGGAGTTGGACTTTGCCCTCGATGGAGAATTACAGTCCAAGTTCGACCGCCTCATGGACATCGATTCAAATGATGGTAATGACAATGATGGCACCGTTGACGATGATATGGAAATGCAATCTATGGGAGGTGACAATCGATCTCGTCAAACGTGGGGATTAGAAGTACCGATGTCTTCACCTCGATCAATTCCCCAGCGCAAGGCTTCGTTCACTTCGACGACAAGTAGTCATGCAGTATCGACTGCTACCTCGCATGTGCCATCGGTGTTTTCCCCTCCAGATGAGCCAACTGCTCGTTGGTTTTATGACGAGTCATCTGATGGATCCACTCCTACTGGACTTCCTTCTCGTATCTACCCACAGCACGTAGAAGTTCCAGTCGGTGGATCTGCTGCCTCGCTTTCTTTTGGTGAAAAAGAAGCAGACGAATCTGTTCGAAGTATTGCGCGCGAAAACGCAGTGCGGAAGGTCACTGGAACTACTCCCATTGTTGTGACTCACGTGCTCCTCCGTAATTTCAACATTTGTATGCGCTTCTTTGGAGGATGTGACTGGACGCGCGACTCAAGTCAAGCTGTGCGCCTTCATTCGCGTGCAGAATTGCCGCAAGCAACAATCATCCCAGCTCCAGGAAAAACCGGTAACAAAACTGAGAAACTACTGGATGCGTTGCTTGACGATTACGTTCCTAGCAGCGGAGGAGATCTTTTCGGTGACAATAGTACCGCATGGAAATCGCCGCTTTTCTCTGGAGCCAAGAGTGCACCGACGGGAACCTTCATGAACGAGCGGCCAACGCGATCAAACTCCACCAGTTCAAGTGCTTCAAATCCTCAGCCGTCTCGAAAGCGATCGTTAAAGAGTGGACGGAAAACGGAAGAAATGCTGGAGCTGACTGTCACTCGTATCCAACTGCGTCTAGATGTGTTCAACGAAGACGAGCATCAGCAATTAGCTTCCAGCACCGTCTTGGCGCTTGGAGACGTGGAAATCCTGGATTACATCTCCACGTCACAGATTCGTAAGATCATTTGCTATTGGAAATCTGAAACTCTGCATCCGCGTGAAAGTGGAAGCAGCATGGTGCACGTTCACCTGATGACTGTACGACCGGGACCAAACCTGTGCGAAGAGCATCGGCTGCGCCTGAAGATTTTGCCTCTGCGTATCAATCTGGACCAAGAGGTCGTATCATTTTTGCGACAGTTCGTTCCTGTTGCAGATGAAGCCGCTGCAAAAAGAGCCCGCGCTGCTGCAAAGCCATCGGCTTCAGATGACCATGATGACGATACCATGTCTATGGACGATGTGGATGGCACGGAAATGTCGACCTTCACTCCGTCGTCTCCCTCGCCACGTGTGCAAGAGACAGATGTGAATCTAGGCAATTGGTTTTTCCAGAACGTGGATGTTCGACCGTGCAAGATAAAGATTGATTACCGACCAAACCGTGTCGATTACGCTGCACTGCGTGCTGGTGATTACCTTGAGGTGATTAACCTGTTTGTCCTCGAGGGAATGGAACTGATGCTGCGTCGTGTGAAGATGAGTGGTGTCGATGGCTGGGCTTCAATGGGCGAACAAGTGCTCATGTCGTGGGTGAACGATATCTCCCGCCACCAAATCCATAAGTGCGTGGCCAGCGTGACCATGCCTCCGCTTCGTCCGTTTGCCAACATTGGCTCTGGAGCAGCCGATCTGATTCTGCTGCCAATGGAGCACTACGGCAAGGACCGTCGCCTTGTGCGTGGTATTAAAAAGGGTGCCAAGAGCTTCCTCAAATCTGTGACCATCGAGACGCTCAACACCGCCTCCAAGGTGGCCCAAGGCACCCAGGCGCTGCTGGAGCATGCTGATGATGTGATGTCGTCTTCGTCGGCGTTGCGCAAGAAGCATCTGAAGTACCGCCAGGCCGGCAGTCGTATCCAACGGAACTCGAGAACGCTGGGCGGTGGTGGCATCCGCAGTGCGCAAGACCATGGTGGCGGTATTGGTGGGCGGCAGTACCTGACGCAGCAACCGTCGAACGCCACGGAAGGGCTGTACCAGGCCTACGATTCGCTCTCACGCGAGTTGCACGTGGCAGCGAAGACGATCGTGGCGGTGCCGCTTGTGGAATACCAAAAGACCGGCTCGCAGGGATACGTGCGCTCGGTGATCCGAGCCGTGCCCGTGGCAGTGCTCCGCCCCATGATCGGCGCCACGGAGGCCATGTCCAAGGCGCTGATTGGCGTGCGCAACGCTGTGGACCCGGAGCTCAAGGAGGACATTGAGAATAAATTTAAGGACTTTCGAGGTGCGTATTAAACAGAAAGCCTAATGAAACAGAGTACCATGATCAGCTCCCGCAATTGGTTCTCATGCGTAATGGCACTATTGGGTGAAATGGATACTCGTCACTATATCGAGGGAGTGGCGGCGTCAGAATGAAGATGCGCGCCGAATCATCGGGCGTGGCGCTGGTGACGACTGCGTGGCTCGCGCAGTCGCGAGAGAACTCTCGCCATGTGAGCGTCCTCAACAGCTTTCTGCTCTACCACCTGCGCATCGGTGTGGCCAAGATCCTTCTCTTCCTGGACGGCCCCGAGGCGGACAATGAAGCCGCAGATAGCGGCCAGGCACAGCCGTCTGTGCGTGTACTGCATGAGCGAGTGCAGCAAGCTGTGGCGCAGGGCGTCGTGGAGATCATGTACACTGATATGGCAGAACGCGACGCTGGTGACGTGCCCATGAGGCAGATGGCCAATGCATCACGGGCCATGAGCGCCTGTGTGGCCCACAACGAGCGACTGACGCAGGAAGACCAAGCCCAGGATCTGCGCTGGCTGCTGCATTTGGACATGGACGAGCTGCTCTACATCGAGGCCTTTCGTGCTGAGGACCCGCTTCACACGCTGTGCTGCAAGCTCAGGCAGTATGTGGCTTCGCTCGAGGCGCAGCAGATCGAGCAGTTCACGCTGGTCAACTACGAGGCCGTGCCTACGAGCGTCCACGGGGGCAATTACTTCACGAGCGCCGCGCGGTTTCGTGCGCACCCGGCACGCATTCCCCTGGAAAACCGTGAAGCGAGTGCAGCGCTGGCATTCTGGCAAAGCAGATCTCCGTTCCAGCAGTTCTTCCTGTTCTACGATAACGGCAAGTCCATGGTCCGCGTCTCGCGCGAGAGCGCAGCCGTCGGCCCCGCGAGCGTGCACCACTGGCGACTGCAGGGTGATAGCCATAGCAACTTCTACGACCCGAGACGCAGCGTGGCTGTCTGGAGTGAGCCTCATCATCGCGGCTGTATCCTGCATTACCCAGTGTGTGGGCTTGAGTGGCTCATGGAGAAGTACGCTCGCCTTGGCGCCTTCGCTGATACGTGGGGCTCTGGGCCCAAGAAGCTCACGATCCAGCCGTGCTTCCACACGCAGGCGCGGGATATCACCATTGCGAGCCCAGGGGACAAGGAGAGCGAGATGCGAGAGCTGTTCGAAGGCCAAGTGATGCTGCCGGAAGGAAATGGAGAGTGGACACGGCAGCTTCGCAGTCAAGTGTGCCAGGAGATCTGCTTCCCGAAGGAATTGCTGGCCAGAGAGCGCGATCTATGGCTGCCTGACGAGACGCAAGCATCTGATACTAACACCAGCACTAGCGCTACGAGCGATAGAGTCACGGGGGAGAAGGGCTCAGCAGCTCGAGAAGAAGAAACCAAGACGGGCTTTAACCCTGAGACAGCGTGGCTGCTGGCCTCCATCTCGCAGAGGTATTTATGAGATCATGGTCTTACGGGCTAGCTGCTCTTACTAAAGAATTCTCCAGAGGAGTTGTTGTGTGGACTCCCAGTGAAGACCAATGTTTGACCGCAATGGTCGCTCGTCCTTGAAGCAGCAGCTTGAATATTACATCCTTACGAAATAAGTGGTCCTCTAGTACTCAAGAAGAGATGCATTGACTCCATTGTCGGGGCGGACTCCGTAGAGAATCGTCTTGTGTATTGCAAGGCTCATAGTGATGAATGCCAAGTATCTCCATCTGAGAGACTGCGCAACGCAGTCTCTCAGATGCAGCTCCCGCATAGAAAGATTGCTTCCGTCCTGTCATTGGATGACGTCCAAGTATCCATTCATTGCCGCGAAATGCATGGCTTGGGCTGTACGTTAGTTGTGTGCTCGTGAAGCGACTGAATCAGTGGCAGTGAGCAAGCGGGTTCAGGAGCCAAGAAGCTCGCGATCTTGCCACGTTCTCACGTGATACTGCTGATCCTGTTGCTCACATCCAAGAGGACAGGAGAGCCTGACGTCGTGCAAGCATCTGATAACGGCAGCAGAGCTACAAGCGACCGACCCAAGGAGCAGAAGGCTAATGCTGCACAGACGGAAGCCAGGAGGGGCTTGATCCCCGAGACGGCGTGGCAGAGGTGATCACGAGAGAGGCTCACTAAAGTTGGCACTGTTTCGTATTGATGGATAATGGAGATTTCCCTTCTCTTCCCCTTCTCGAGCCTTGCAGTCCTTCGGGTGCTGCTTAGTTCTTGTCCAGAGGGCGGAGCGACGCAGAGCTATGGGGCTCGGCCGTCGGGTTGTTGTAGTCGACCTCGTCCTGGTAGTGGGCCGAGCGCTGGCTGGCGCGCTTGCGCAGCACGTGGCCGCGCTGGATGTAGTACTGGTCGGGCTCGAAGGGCTGGGTCTCGATGGAGCCGATGCCGTAGCCGCGCGTGCGGAACTGCGTCTTGTTGGCCGTGTACGGCACGCTCTCAGCCAGGTGGTTCGCGTACGGCGCGTCCGAGACGGACGAGATGGGCACCTTGGGCCAGTTCTCGGGCTACCAGACGCGCAACAAGAGCGTGAGTGGATCAATCAATCAATCAATCGCCGTGGCTTGCGAGCGCTCTCACCTTCTGACCCTCGGAACCGGGCAGCGCGTCCGTGATCTGGTGCATCCACAGGTGCCACTGGGGCGGGATGTGCGAGGCGTCGAAGTCCTTGAACGAGTCCACGTGGAACTCGGTCCAGCGCTGCTGGCCGGCGATCTCGTTCGGGTCCTCGTAGTACTTGTTGCCGAACTCGTCCTCGCCCACGGGCTTGCCGAACTTGATGTCGCCCGGGTTGTAGAGCTTCCAGAGCGCCAGCTTCCAGCCGTAGCGGCGGTAGGCCTCGCTGTACTTCTCGTAGATGGCGTAGAAGGAGCGCGCCTGCATGCGCGAGGCCTGCAGGCTGATGCGGCCGTGGCCCTTGGCCTGCTTGACCAGGCGTCCGCCGGCGATCGCTGCTACGCTCGCCATTCTCTCACTCGCTCGCTTTTCTGGGGGTCCGCTGGCCTGTCGAGCGTTCTCCGCCGACCGCCCAGAGCGGGGGCAGATGGTCGCACGAAGGTGGTCGGAACGTTGCAGGAAGAAATCAAAAGCAGTGTGGCGCGAAGGTAAAATCCTGTAAATGTGGCATGAAGGTACACATGTGTTGCTTCAAGGAGTGATGGTCTTTATACAGCAGCGGAGTTTCCCAGTGCGCGCGCAGGCAACTTGGTGGGAAACGCAGGTACTACGATGATGCCTCTCTTCTTGCGCTGCATGTATCTCTGTCTGTGGATCGATGGGGACCATGGAAGCTGGGCTGTCTGATAGCGCTATGTCTGACCGATCGATCGGTGTGTCTATATCGTACAGAAATGGACGCAGAGAAGCTCGCGCAACTGGAGCGCGCCAAGGGCGAAGCGGAGGGGCTCGTGCAGATCTTGCGCGAGAAGCTGCGCGAGGCAGAGGAGGAGAACTGGAACGTGCAAGCCACCGTAGCAACTGCGATCGCTGAGATCGAGTTCCTGAGCAAGAAGAAAGAGCAGAACATGAGCAAGCAAGTCGCGTCGCTCGAGTCCAATCTGGCGTTCGTGACGCAGCAGCTGAAGACAGCCGAGCGCGTCAAGCTGGTCGCTCTGCGCGAAGTGGACGACATGAAGCAGAAGCAAACTCTTGAGCAGAAGCGATTGGAGGCGGAAAAGCGGCTGCTGGCCACCAAAAAGCGCAAGCACGAGAGCATCGTGATCGCTGCGAGTCAGACCATTCGAATGGCGGCAACCAGGCAGCCTGTCTTCCAGGTCTCACAGGCATCGCAGCCCCTGCCTGTGGTAACTGCAACAGCAACAACGGCGGTGCAGACCGAACAAGTTCCTGATGCCCAAGGGCTGATGCAGGTATATACGCGGTGATTGCTGATTTGTAGCTGACTCTGGCTGACTCTCATTCTATCATCAGGAAAACGTCGACCTGATCTCAGCGCTCATGAACAGTCCGTCTCGTGATTTATTAGCTCTGCTCAATGGCTCTAGCAATAGTACGAACAAACCAGAGGACCCTGTCAAGGAAGGATCGGACGAGTCTTCGCCTGCAGTCACCGGCAATACGCTATCGCAAGCGGCGGCCGAAAGTGCCGATGGCGATGTGGATATGGATATGGTCGGATTAACGCCCTCGGTGGGTTTCTCGCAGAGCGTGTTCTCACAGATTGCGGATCAAGCGCAAGCACAAGCACGAGCCTCGATGCTGAGCTTTGCGATGGAAACCAATGTCACCAAAACAGCGTTTATGAACGAGCGAGCGACCGAGCTCTACGATATTCTGGCTGATATGTTGCAAGGCAAAGGGAACGTTCTTGCACTGACCCCTGTATTCATCAAGTACCTCACAGCACCAACGGATCTGGACCCACCAGTTCTATCCAGCGTCATGAGTGTCTTGTATTCGGTTATTCACCACAGCAAGCGCTTCCGGCAGTTTTTGCTATCATCAACTGGCTCTGGGATCCAAACACGCAGCAGTCATGCCTCATCCAGTTTACAACATCCTCGTATCACGCTTCCTGGGATGCATTTCAGTTCCCTGGAAGATTATTTGGCATCAAAACGAGGCCCAGCGGTTGAGTCGACCGCTGCAGAAGATATGACGACTGACAAAGCTCAGCAGCGAATCAAGTTACTGAGCGCTCTGTGCCGTGTGATCAAGAACAACTTGAATCAGTCCAAGGTCGTGGATCATGCGCTCTGTGTGTTCAGCATTTGGGTTGATCTTGCACTCTTGTCGCCCTCATTTGCATGTGATTTCACATCGCTACTGAACACGCACGTGCTTCAAGAAATTATGATGTCACCCAAAAGCGTTCCTCGCACCAAATGCATGGCGCTCAACCTGATGACCCAGCTGCTTCGCTTTCCTGATTTATTCCACGAGCTCGAAGCCTCTGCGAAGAAATCATTTCTCTTCAACCGGTGCGCCATGATGCTGAGCCAATCTGAGACGGCGTGGACGAGGGAGGTGCAGCTGCTTCAGCAACATATCATTCAGCTTTTTCTGGCGATTATCATGGCGTATCCGTCGACAGGAACGCGCTTCGTCCTTGAAAACACGCGCGGGGATACCAGCGATGCAAATGGGTATAGAGGCGTGGTCTTCCACGTGACTCAGCTATTGGATCGCTGCACCCGCGACATGAGGCTCGCAAGTCGCACGACGAGCCCACTGTGCGCTGACGACGACAAAGATCGCCAGAACAAGTTACAGGTCGCTCTAACACGGGACGCATTCGTATTGACGGGACTACTCGTGCCCTATGTGGATCTCAGTGTAGAGTTGGACGGCGCCGATCACGAGCACGCTTTTCTGTCTGTGCTTTACCTGCTCAGCTCGACACGACTCGACTACAAAAACAACGACTCGATCTCCAAGATTGCTGCCTGTGAGCTATTGAAGCTGGGGAAGCTTCTGCTTCAACCCATCAAACGCACGTGCGTTGGATGATGAGAACGAATGTCGCACATCTCCCGGGAGATGGGCAGCGATAGAAACAAAATCCGCATGCGACCGGGCGGGTGTTGAAGGATGTTAACAACGGCTCAGCGTCTGTTTCTTTTCGGAGAAATTTCAGCGGTACGAAAGCCGCTGAATGATACTTTGCTCGCGAAGAGTCATTCACCATTTGCTCATTCATTCTTCAACTCCCCGGCTCCCTGCGACTGCTTCACTGACGGAGCCAAGAACGCCGTTCATTGAAGAAGACGATGCGAATTGTGTGGACAATCGCCGCTGTGCTCAGCACCGCCATGGCGGCAACAGCGCAAGCTACCATTGACAAAAGTACGTGGCTGCGTTCGCTGTGCCGAACTCCCTTCCCCTGCCCCTTTGCTAACATAATGCGCATAATAATGTATCACTACAGCTTGCTTTGAGCTGCCGATTGTGATTGTCTCCCCGACCAAGGAGAAATTGCCCACGGAGGTGTGCAATCAGCAGCGCTTTCCTGCGATTGACTGCATGAAGACTCCGGTGGAGGCCAACATTGAGGTCATTGACCATGCCAGCCATGGAGAAGAAGGCCGATTAAACTGTCTGCATGATACTCCCACGGATGTGCACCTGTCGAAGGTGCATTATCGCGGTCAGTCGAGCTTGCACTTCTCGAAGCATCAAATGTCTGTCAAGTTTGATCGAAGCGAGTCGTTTCTGGGATTCCCGGAAGACAAAACGTATGTGTTGAACGGCCCGGTCATCGATGGGAGCTTGATCCGCAACCACATTGCGCATTGGTTGTTCCGTGGCACCGGGCGCTACTCGCCTCGTACGAAACATGTGGTCGTCTTCATTCGCGATCGTCTCGATCCAAGTGATCGAACGCCGACGCACAAGGGCATTTATCTCGCATTGGAGAAGATCGGGTACGGCCCCAACCGAGTTAATCTTGCTACGCTGGACAACACCTGCAGAAGTGACCAGCTCTCGGGTGGATGGGCGTGGCAGAACAACCCGACGAACTATGGAACGTATTCGCCGAATATCGTGAAGGACCAGTATCAAGCCATGTTTGGTTCCGGTGAACGCCCTATTTTGATGGCTCCGCGTGCGAATGTGATGACTCAAACCATGCGTGACTACTTTGTGGCTTCCGAGACTGGTCCTCTGCCGCGCATGTATCAATCATTGTATGAGAACATGACGCACCCGGAAGATATGGAGCAGCACCTGGAGCTGGGATCCTTTGTGGACTATTTCTTGCACTCAGAGATGTCCCAGAACTCGGATGCTTACCGTCGCAGCGCGTACTTCTTCAAGGACCGTGACCAGCCGATCAACGCTGGCCCTGTCTGGGATTTCAACTTAGCGTACGGCAGGGGCGCCAACCAGCAGGATTGGCTCTACAAGTCGCACATGTTCTGGCGCCGCCTCTTTTGCAACTACAAGTTCGCTGCTCTTGTGCCCAAGCGCTGGCGCGAACTGCGCGCTACGGTGTGGAGCGATGCCTCAATCCAAGCGTTTATCAACAGCAGCACTGCTCCCATCCATCGTCAGTTGGCCAATTGCGATTCTTGGACGAGTATCAATCTGCAGTGCGCGAATATCCAGGTTGGCGGCAGCTTCCAGAGCAATGTGGATGGAGTTGAACATGCAGTATTAGGCCGTGCCAAGTGGATGGATGAGAACGTAGCCAAGTTTTACTCGAAGCTGGACGGTGCAGTCTGCGCTCCAGTGGGACGACTTCCAGATTACAACTGCGCTGCAGATGGCACCGATGATGGTTGCCTCACGGACCCTGAACCCTACATCAATGCTGTGGAATTCCCGTCGCCTCGTGTGCCATTTAATGGTAGTGAATGCTCAGCCAACGATGATGGTACGGTGGAGTTCGAGAAGACATCCATCGATCCATGCTGGCTTTCGGCCGGCGTGTACATCCAAGATGGATCCATCACGCCTTTCTGCTCAGGATACGGTGCCTGCCCGCCCGGTCCCGGAGCTGTTTGCACGTGCATTGGTGACAAGAAGTCTCCAACGTGCGCTCGCAGCGACGACCCTATTGTACCAGGCTCTCTTCAATCATCGCTTCCGACGGACTATACGATGAGCCACTCATTGATGCTGTCGACGTTGGTTGGAATCGCTGTCTGCGGTGTTCTTGTCGTGGTTGTTCGCCGGATGAAGACATCGAAATCGAATGATCAATTCCCCCTTGCGGCAAACCCCAGCACCGTCACGCAGTACGGCACTTGATCGCGCTCCCGCTACATATCCGGAATGCCAATTTTCAGAACACCACTGTAGTGAACGTTAACGCCCCGTAAATATTAGTCCTCTCCCTTTCGCACGTTCGACAGTTGAATTTATTTGATAGGGCAGTTGGCACGACCGTATTCTTTGATGGGGCAGTTGGCTCTCAGTCGTCAAAGAGCCAAGAAACGATGAAGCACGAAGACAGGAACATCCTGTGCATTGTCGGCCTCGTTGCATGGATGGCCTCCGCATCGCTTACCATGGAGATCCATGCGGCAGCGACCGAGTGTACGTGTTCCATATCTAACGTGTTCTCGGTGGGCTCTTCCTGACCGTCATGTCTGCTGTAGCATGTTTTGAGCTCCCGATTGTGATCATTTCGCCCACCAACCAGAGTTTCCCGACGTCCAATTGCCAGCAGAAGCCACTGCCATCGCCCAACTGCATGAAAGAGCCCGTGCAAGCCACAGTCGAAGTGATCGATGGCAATCATGAGGATGGCGCACTCGGGGTTAATTGCATGGATGGGAATCCTACCAGTTCTCACTCAGCAGAGGTTCATTATCGCGGCCAGACAAGCCTCCAGTTTAACAAGCACCAGTTCAGCGTGGCGATGCAGAACGCGACCTCGTTCCTCGGCTTTCCCCCCGACAAGGCGTTCGTGCTGAATGGGCCATGGATCGACGGCAGTCTGCTGCGCAACCATCTCGCGCATTGGCTTTTCCGTGGTACCGGACGGTACTCTCCACACACGAGGTACGTCGTGGTCTTCCAGCGCAAGTCGCCCGGTGGCCCTCTTGAGTACCAGGGCATCTACTTGGCCTTGGAGGCGATCTCTTACGGTCCGAACAGAGTCGCACTGGCAACGCTGGATGAACGATGCCAGAGCCAACACGAGTTCTCAGGCGGGTGGGCATGGCGCATCAACCCCATCGACTATGGCACCTACTCGCCCAACACCGTGCAGGACAAGTACGAAGCCATGTTTGGTCCTGGCGCTCGGCTCGTGCTCACGTATCCACAGGCGGATGCATTGACCCAGTCCATGCGGAACCACTTTGTGGATGTGAACACGGGACCATTGCCGCAATTGTATCGTACGCTGTACGACCACATGAAGCAGCCAGCGCAGTTGGAGCGACATCTCGATCTGGGCTCCTTTGTGGACTACTTTCTGCACACTGAGATGGCTCAGAACACGGACGCCTACCGCAAGAGCGCCTACTTCTTCAAGGACCGAGGTCAGCCGATCAACGCAGGACCAGTGTGGGATTTCAATCTGGCCTACGGCAAAGGACCGAGCAGCCAGGACTGGACGTACACGCCGTTTAATCTCTGGAAGCAACTGGTCTGCCACTACAAGTTTGCCTCGCTCGTGCCCAAGCGCTGGCAAGAACTACGCTCAACCGTGTGGAGCGACGACTCGATTCAATCGTTCATTCGCAACAGCACGCTGGTGCTGCACAGGCAGTTGGCGTCCTGCATTGGCAGCGGCAAGGCGTGGCAGAGCGGCATGCCGCCTTGTGCGAATCTGCGGCTGGAAACCACGACCGGCAGCTTCCAGGAGAATGTGAATGCGCTGGAGCAGACGCTGTCCCGCCGCCTGAAATGGATGGACGAGCAAGTCATGACACTGTATGGCCGGCTGGACACGACCAAGTGCGCTCCAGCGATTGATGCACCGCTCCCGCAGTTCAATTGCGCAGCGAACGGAAGCGACAATGGCTGCCTCACCGATCCGGAGCCGTACATTGCCCAGGTGGAGTTCCCACCGATCCATGAGCCATTTCATGGCCCCAGTTGTGCGGAATCCAATAGCAGCAACGCAACAGTCGAATCGCCTTCGCTGGATCCGTGCTGGCTGTCTGTTGGGATCTATCCGTCGATATCCCCACTCACGTCGTTCTGCTCGGGCCACGGCTTTTGCATCCCAGGCCCAGACGCCAAGTGCAACTGCTTTGATGGCACGACGCCGCCCTATTGTGAGCGGTCTAAGGAGTATCCGCAGGCTGCGCTGGCTCATAAATCAACAGATCCGGCCGAGCCGTCCGTGTGGACGTCCACCAGCTTCTCGTACGGCTACGTGCTTGCGATCCTGTGCGGAGTGGCGATCGCCATGGCGCTGTACTTGGTCCGCTGCCCAAGCAACAGCGGCCGAGAAGAACACGCCGCGAAGAGCGAGGAGCAGACCCCGTCGCTCTCCAACGCCCCTGTGGCCCAGTACGGCAGCGCAGGCGATCCTCTCAGGGGCGAGT